>CM024697.1:24258710-24318152 GCA_014182845.1 Corymbia calophylla | reverse complement strand
AAATGGAATACATCCGCTGAGTAGCTACAAAGAATCATGTCAATGAAGTTTCATGAAAGAGATTGACCTTTGGTCACAATGGGTAACAGAGCAATATGGCACTATTCAAACCAGATAGTAGAAACTAGTCGTGATTCTAAATATATTTAAACAACTAAAACCATGTTAGCGTGGTGAGAAGTGTAACTTAGTCAAGATATGTATAAGTAGCATGTTCAGATGATTTAGGCAAGCACCAAAAGAACAAAGACCCCAGTGCCAGCTCATGGGATAATGAATGTCCAATAAGATGCCATTTACAAGAACATCAACTTCTACCAAACGCTGCATACCTTGTACTAGTCAAAGTTGAATTGGCAAGGACTGCGAGCAGCCGAAGGTCCAGACACTCCATCCAAGAAACAATGTGCACCATTCCATCCTCTTCATGGTTTGATGTTACCACTTTGGTGTTTTCTCTACCAGAAGCCCCAGACTTGTCCAACTACACAGGCTGATCAGTTAGCCATATTTGAACAGTTCAAATGGAATGAGACTTTAAAAAATCAATCAACAGCACTACAAAAATCCATCCTGCTATATCAGGCCATTGTCTCTGATTCATACATTTAAAAAAACAGATGAAAACGAAAGCAAATACTGCATTGAGGATGTGACCGCTTTTAAACTCACCAGAGTAACAAAAGAGCAGTTTCAAGAAATTTATTTGTTTTTTTCTTTTTTTTGGTTTGGGGGGGGAGGTCAGATATTTGATTTGTTTGAATGATGGGTCAAACAGGATACGACAGGTACTACCATATTTAAACAGGAGCAATCTCAAGCAATAATCATGGAATACACCTATTTTTCTCTGCTATCCAAAAACTAGATCAGGAACGACTTAAGCACCAGCCATCCAAATTCATGTGTCTGACAATCCAATTTCTCCTAAAAATACAAACTTGAGCATCAATAACTATCAAATTTTATCATGTATAGGTGAATGTGATCATTACTCTACTTGTCACCATTAACAAATTGTGCTATATCATTATCTGTCTAGCAAATTCAATGATCAGATATCCTGGATTCTGAAGAGCATGGTGAATTACTTATTATTGGCAACCATGGAATCACGATCTTGTCGTTTTGGCCCCCAAAAACTCCTTTTTTAACATTTCGAACATCAGAACGAGCACTTCATAGACAGTAATCAAATTGTACAGAAATATGCAATGACCAATCAAACTCAAGTTTAACAAAAGGAAAAGGAAGCATCCAACCCAACTATTCACTAGAAATCCCAGAAAACAACATACTGTTTTCAGCCACTGAAGAGCCATAAACAGGTCATAAACTTGCCAGACACTATTTGAACGGAACCAATTTATGACTCGCCATCAAAACAGAAAGAGTAAAAAAAACATTGCAACGTCCATTCTAAGTAAAAAAACAAATACGAATAAACATGCATATATACACAGAGAAAAACAGAGGAGCTTTACAGGGGAAAAAGAGTAAGATCCGTTCATGAAGCTTTCCATGGGAACCCAATTTCTGTGAGGATCGGCTGGGTGTCGAAAGTGTGTCGCCGGCAAGAACTGGAGGATTCCGAGGAAAACGATGACTCCGAAGGCGACGAACCGGAAAAGGGGAAGTGGGTTCGGAGCGGGATCCATGGCGGCGTCCCGGTGGAGGGCGGGGACGGCGGCGGCGGCGACTCCGGTGGCTTTCGGAGGCTGTGTCCTCCGGTGAGCTGCGGAGGGCCTCGACGGCAAGTAGGAAGTGGAGGACGACGACATGGTCGTCCGTTGACTTTTCGCGAGAGCTTTGCAACCGTGAAGGACCGGCCGTGCATGTAATGTGTCTGAAATAATAAGTTTTGATTTTTATAATTTTATAATTTTATAATTTTAAATTTATGCCGGCCGACCAAAAGCTTTTAGTGATAATCCAAGATTTTACTCAACTATTCCATTAGATTGGTATATGCTGACACATGCGTCCACGCGCGTTCCGCGTATGCAAAAAAATTGACATACCAAATATTTTGCAAAAAAATTGCATTCCGAAATCTTCCAAATAATATAAATTTTTTTTTATAACCGAGGAACCACCGGAGCTCACCCTTGGGGAGTACATGACTCTCCAATACCTGGTGGCACCGTCGAGCCTCGCTGCAAGCCGCTATTTAAATATAAATCTCGGAGGAAGCTAGCTCAGGATCCCAACACCAGGACCTCCCTCTTACAACACTTTAGCAATGAGAGAGTTTGAACTGTCGACCTCGGCGATGAGATAGAAAACGCACACCAACTATTTGCCGACCGGGGTTGGGTAATAATATAAATTATTGATAAATATAAATAACACTTTTTTTCAAATAATGAAAATACATAATACAAAAAATCGTGCAATTATCTACCAAAGGATAGAGATATTTCAAGATTTGGATTTTTTCGTGAATGATTATAAATTTCTGAACAATGGACAAATGATATTTTAAAAAGACCGACACAAAAATCAAATTATTGCTTAAGTCTCTCGTAGAAATTCAATTAATTCCTTTAAAGTAGTCAAATTACTATTTCTTTTATTTTCTTTATTTTCTTCATTAATACTAGCAAAAATAGCACAAGGTATGCTTGTGCTAAGTGTGGAAATAATTGGCACGAAGGAAAGAAAATGTGCTACTTGAGTTATTTCAGGAAAGTTGTTTAAACTTAAAATCTACATGGGAAAGATTATTTTTTTTGTCAATCTTACTTTAACTCTCAATTTATTTTTAAATTTTTGACCTATATTTTTGTAGAGCGTGGAAATTGAAACTCACACCTAAAATTAAATATCCCCATCCCAATCTCTCCCGAAGAAAATGAGGAATTGAACTCCCTACCTCCCTTCCCACATGAGAAGGGTGGCCATTACAACAAAACTCAAGAGTGATTTATTTGATAAATAAGTATTTGTTCCCATTATTATTTTGTCAATTATTTAGCAATACACAATTATCGTTTACTTTATGTATAGCAAAGGTACTTTGTGAAATTTGAAGCGAAAATTTGAGGTTAAATGGTTTTTTTATTTATTCCGGGTTTGCTTTATTGTAAAGAGATTTACATTTTTTACACAGATATGTCTATGATTTTTCTCTTTCTTTCTGTAGTGGCCTACGAAATGTTCTCAGTTACTAAGGAGGATAATATGTGTATGTATTTTTGTGCCCTGCATGTAAAAATAAGTATATCCCAGCTTGGTGTATTTCGAAGGAAATTTTTTTTTTGTTATTGGTACCCAAAATTGAATATGCACCTATCCTCGAAGCCTGATGAATTGACATATGAGACCCTAGTATTGGCCATCGATGGGCATTTACAAGGAGGCTGAGCTATCAACCACGTGGCTGAAATGCAAGACATAGATTTCGGCAGTAAATTGCAAAGGTTAAAAGGCACGAAAGAAAGGTGATGGATGATCAAAATTCAATTTGGAAAGTTATCTTAACAAATGGAAGCACGAGTAGAGCAGTTATGAGATGAACCAACGGAAGAATAGGAAACGTGCTGAAGACTGAAGGTGATGAATTCAAATTAGTAACCGCTCGATAGTTATTGGAGGATCCCTATAAATACCTAAGGTTCTTCAACAAGAAGGCCTTTCGAACAAATACTTGAAACTCTTTTATCTTTCCTTAGTTATTTTAGCCTTGCATAGTTGTAGTTTTAGGCTCCCATCGTTGATTCAATTCCAATGAGTGTTTTATCCCAAATATTGCTATTAATTACATTCCAGTGCTATCTGACCTTTGTCTAGCGTTGTCAATTAGATTTCGACGTTGCGTCCTCATATCCACCTAGGAACGGCATATCCTCAATGGCAATACTTTCAGTCAACATCGTCGAGTAAATTGCGGTGCTTTATTTTCATATCCATTTAGGGGTAAAGTTCTTTGATGGTCCATCTTTGTCCAGTATCGTCGATTAGAACTAGACATTGTATCCTCATATCCATCTAGGGACAGATTGTAACATCTTGAAAATTGACCCTATCTTGTGATTTTATAAAAGGGCAATATTAGTCGAAGGCCTGGTCAGTACAAATTTTCTGAACTGTGTGTTTGTGGGATAATGGATTACATGGAGGCATCGATAAGAAATGATTCGCATACGACTCGTAATTTTGATCAGGAACGAACCCTTCAACCATGAGGACCTAGGAGGGAACAATATCCTCTAAGTACTAGACTATTTAGGAAACGAAAATAAATCGATTCGACAGAAGTACAAAGTCGAACTGCGGGTGATTTCTGCACGACTTCGATACGAACTATGAACGACGGTAAACTGAATCATTTTCATCCGGTACTCGAGATTATCAATTGAGCCCCCGGGATCACACGACAATCGAGGGACGTCCTTGACTCAAGAATTGGTGTAAACATGGATCAAAGAATTATTAACCACGGGTCAAAAGTGAGGAAAGTCCTAAAAGGGCACTTGATAATCCAAATTGTACTACGGTCGCAATCGACTCAATTTAGCCTCGATTTTTAATTCGATTTTGAGAATCGACTTCTTAATGATATCAAGACTAAACATTTGGATATCGCCTCATTTATTTTGGAATTTTCTGTTGGATGCGGAAGTGTCGGAAAAAGGAAAAATTGGACCGAGTTTCGGGCTGCGGGTGGGCCGGCCTGAGACCGGCGGCCCAATGGGCCTTGCGCCCATCCAGCCCAGTCCAAAGGGGGCCCAAGCTGGCCCAAGTTCCTCTCCCTCAACCCATGAACTTCTCCCTTTTGGCCTTTTTTCTTTTGGGCCCAAGTGGGCATTGTTTTTGTTTGTTTCTTACTTTGTTTCGATTGGTGTTTGAGCAAGTGGCAAACCCACTTGCCTTGGCTTCTTCCTCAAGTTTCCAACAGCTTTCGCTCTCCTCCTTTCTCCTCAAATTCGTTCAGCATAGCAGCCCCTCTCTCTCTCCCTTTTTCCCTTCCTTTTCTCTTCCATTTATGCTGTTTCTTGCTGTCCTTACTGTTTTCCAGCCGGAAAACAGCCTTGCCGCCGTCACCAAAGCCACCACCACTACCCAAAGTGTAGTTATGGAAGTTAGGAAGCTAGCCGCACACCCTCGGTCACCCCTGGTCGCCCCAGACCGCTTGTTTCGGCCTTTTCTGCACTGCTGGTCAGTTTCCCGTGAACAGTAACCAGCACTGTTTTTGGCCCGTTTCGGCCACCGTTCGTTGTTCGTTGTCGTCCTCAAGCTTACCCCTCATAGTCCTCGTTCCCCTCTACGCGCCGGTGTCGCCGGATTTTCGATCCAAGTAAATTAATTTCCTAATCCTTGTTTAGGAGTTAATCTTGCTTAGGAGTAGTTTAATTAGTTTAATTTTTGATTAGTGCTTTGGATGATGGTTATTAGTGTTTTAATATTGTTTGATTAAGCTTGCTTAGTGTTAATCATGGTTAGAATAAAGTAACCCCGGCTAGAATAAACTAACCGCGGTTAGATTAAAGTAACTATAGTTAGTTTTAAAAGTAATCAAGGTTAAAAGTTAATCATGGTTAGGTTAGATTAACTAGGGTTAAGTTAATTTTGTAACCATGGTTAGTATTAATAATAATAATTATTTTTGGATTAAATAATAATTATCTATTATTTTCGGAATTATTAATTAATTAAATTAATTTATAATTTCGAATTATATTATTAATATTGATATTACTATTCATTTCTGAAAATTAATTATTTTTGGGGAAAATAATTAATTGTGATTATTTATGGGAAATGATTTTAATTGAGTAATTTTGTGAGAAAATTTCTATGGCCTAATTTTCTAATGTCAATAGTATTTATATACAACGTTATTAAATGACATTGGTTTAAAGAAGGGTTTTATTAAATGGAATTAATTGGGTTGGGTAATTAGTTATGGGAATGGTTGATTGTCGTAATCGTGAGGTCACGTGCTTGTTTATTATTGAACGTTGAGATGTGATTGGGTACCGGTAATTATTGAGGTACATGATTATTTTGGAAAAGTATGCAAGTGTTATAATGTTAATTGGTTAGAATTGATTGTCAAACTATGACTTGAATTGCTAATTGTTGCAATGTTCGTGAATGATTAGACTGTTGCTATTGTACGTGACTGTTGGATACTACTACATAACACTATACGTGTGTTAACTGCAATAGCATGTCGCGTGAGCATGAACTGTATGTGCATTCACGACAGAGCAAAAAAAAAAAAAGAATTGATTGATGATGTGTTGCATGGTCACATTAAGAGAGGGAACTCGACATTGCCAGAAGACCGCTAATCCTTATGGGGTTGTGCCGTAGCCGTTTAGTCGCCTGACTTCGGTCGGATGCCTGACATGGAGGGGTTACTTGTGGGGCTGCGGTAGTGGGTGGGTCCCTGGCCTCTGTCAGTTGCGGGGCTGCAGTAGTGGGCGGGTCCTATGCTCCTTCGGGAATGCTGTCTTGGGAGTGAGCCCTTGACGTCACCGTGCCTCGAGGTAAAGAAGAATAAGCTGGCTTGGCCAGGAACCGTCAACCATAAGGTTGTGCCGTGGCCCAGGAGGAGGGGTCATAATAATCGGAGCATGTGTGAGTGTGAGACATGAGAAAGCTGTATGCGATGCTCTGATTATCTGCATGCTTTTAATGTCGTAATGATTTAACTGACAGTTTCTACAAGTCGCGTGTGCCAAGGCTAGGTAAGGTTGCCTGTGATTGCACCTGTTTATTAAACTGTCATCTGTGGTTATCTATTTAAGGTGGCATTGGGTGATTTGATGAATTAGGTTGTATGTTAAATTCCTGAGGCGAACGAAGTTCCTAACTGGGGTTTAGGGCTTTAACTTGCTGAGTTTATCTAAACCCGTTGTGGTTAACCTTTTCAGTCCCTAGATGATGTAGTACCCGAGAATCGAAGAGAGCGATCCCACCGAGGCCAGCAAGTAGGCACTTGTACAGTGTTAGGTTAGCTATGCCGATCTCTTTTTGAGTAAGCCTTAGCTTGTCGCCTATAGTAAGGCGTGTATGTATTTGCTGGTGTGCCGGTTAACCTTCAGATATATAAAATACTGTTTGTCTTTCCTCTACTACTGTTGTTGCTATTCCTATTCTTTAGTTTGGGAGTTGTTCGTTTCCGCATGTGCTTAATTACAAGATAAAATGAATTGGTCGACGACAGTACTTGGGATGTCGTACAACTAGACCTCAAGTGAAATGGGGTTACTGTGAGCTCGAGAGTTAGGGCGTGACACAGTCTCTCCTTAGTGTTAACATCAACACTTCATGCCGTCGATTAGATTTTAGCATTGCGTTTTGATATCTGTTTAGGAGTAAGGTCTCTTGGTGGTCAACCTCTATCCAACGTCATCGATTAAATTCTGACATTGTCTCCATCCTACATACGAGCAACATTTACTAGTGCTACTTCATTGATCTAGTGAAGTCGACTAGTTTCTAGTATAGGATTCAGAAATTGTTCATAAGGAAGTGTCCCCCCTAATTTAGCTTCTTCGTCCAGTGTCATCGACGTCAACATGACATTGTGCCAGCACATCTATTTGGGAGATGTATTTCTTTAGAGACATTTGTCATATTCGACGTCATTGATTCGATCTTGACACTATGTTATCTATTGATTTTTAAATATATTCTTCAGTGCATTCATGTACATTTATATCGGATCATCGATTGGAATCCTATGTGATATTATATGTGAGTAGGCTCTTATGGTAAAGTACAAAACAATATTTCCAATACCAACAAAGAACCTAAGGCTTTTCTCAATCAATAAAACTGAAACGCATCATTCGGTGAAAATGCCATTAAATTTGACGGTCTGATATAGGATTCATCAAATTCAATGATTCATGTAGATTTACGTTCATCTACCACACAACAACACACATGCCGGTAAAATGGCGCAAGGAGATTGCCAATGTTTCACTATGTAAGTATTTACACACAAAACTTTTACTATCAGATCGGGATTACTTTATTGCATAATGTACGTAATTAGTACTTTAAACCGAGCTATATTTTCCTCCTTTGTTGGAGAAATTTTCTTATGAGGGATAAGTTATGGATATCATTCGTATGTGCAAACTTAATTATGAGTTATTTCCATTTTTATAATCTATCAATCAGTTGATGGAATAACATATGACTTTCCAGACCATATAAGATATAACTTTGCATCCAATTAGGGATGGAATAAAATATGATTTTTCAAACCGTTTATAATGATCTTTAGATTTTCCCACGCTTTGTTTCCCTATATGGTTTGCACGGTGGCTGCAAGGGCCTAGCATTGCCCATTTCAAGATTTGGGTGAGACTCCACGAGCCCTCGCCAACATCAGATGGCCCTTCATCGGAGAAACAACATAGAAGGTGGACCATATCCTCTGCTAGAGAAACCGAGTATCAACCCTCTGTGCAAGCATACCCTTTGCACTAAATTTTACAAGTATAAAAATGAGCATCCAAAGTCTAGACCCGAGACTCGATTAACCTACACGAATATGTGTCGGTAGGATAAAATAGGGCGAGGGACATGGCACTCAAGTCTTAATTTCATTTCCGTTTTAGAAACCATAGAATTTGGTTGAGTTCAATACAATATCTTAAAAAAGAGCGAAAATTAAATTGAGATATTTTAGGTAATACTTGTAAGGCCTCACAATTTAAATTTAGCAGGCACGAAAGATTTTATAAATTGTTTTAAATTATAATCTGGCCCATTGTTTCGTAATTAATGCACCTTCATCATTACTCTTGAAAATTAAAAGCTTGGGTATATGGAATTTTCTGTTGAAAGTTCGGGATAAAGAGTAATTTGTTTTACATGATAGATAGATGAGAAGATCTCTCTCCCCCCCCCCACCACTTCTCTTTTGTTGCGTTGAAGTCCAATTTATTTCTTTGCTCAATTGAGCTTATACATATGCTTTACCATCACTAGCTATCGCGGCATTGATTTATGATATCCAAAAACATAAGGAGATGGACTCACTTAGCAAATAATTATAAAATTAGGAGATAAACGGTTGTCTTTACTAGCGATGTACTTTCATTCACACTTCTCTACCAAGTAAACGGGAATAGTAGATTATAATGGATGGATTTCTTCTACGTGGACCGAGCCTCCAAAAGAGACTACTCATGTCTACCTATAGATAAGTAATGTGAAACTTGTAATGAAGTTGGTTGCTCCCAGTTTGTTATTGCCAGACCATATTGTTTAAGGGCACTCCTATTAGATGTGGGCTTAGGTTCCTTATATGTAATTTTAGTATAAAATCCTCGTTCTGTCGAGTCCAAATTACCGTTATTGCAAGCGATTGATTGACTAGCTATGCAGCTAAACATGCAACTTAACAAAAGGCATTGTCTATTCAATTGCTTGGCTCCCCTAAAAACAGCTACTCTCTCAAAAAATTTTTTTTTACCTAACTTAGACAATAAAAGTTTTTAATTACATCAATTCGAATCATTATTTACTTAAAATATATATATAAAGAAATATATTTCAATGTTATAATGCAAGAAGCTCCAAATGAACTTATTGACATGATTGTTGTTGTTCTCCATTAGCATTTTTACCGTAAATAGATACATTTAAGCAATCTAGGGCCTCTTCAATAGTGTCTTTCATAGTGATTGTACTATAAAAAAAACAATACGATGAAAGATGAGTAAATTGTGTCTTATGCAATACTCAATCTTTGAGTAAATTCTCGTAAATTTGTACCAAAAATCGAAGTAAAAAAATCACTATCATGAGAATTATCTAGAGAAATAAAGATAACATTTGGTGGAATAAGTTTAGAAGAAGACAAATGTGAAAATAACTTTAAAATGCAATGGTGTGGAACAAGCTGTTAGGGTGCAAAAAGGTTGTTTGAAAGAGATGTGGGTAATTTTGTCTTTTACCAAAATTGAAACAAAAGAAAAAGAAGAAGAAATGCATCAAATAATCTTAAATCAAGAGTTGGATCCACAAAGGATAATATAGTCAATTCAATATGATAAAAAAATGTCATGAGCCAATAAGAGGTGGAACATAGCACGTTGCAAGAATTATTATATACGTTTTTGGAAATTAGCCCCACTTAACATGCCTACCCAACTAGTGAATTAGAAATGATACCATGGGATGAATGTAAAGCTAAGCAAGTTGCTTCTACTTTAAGAACAAAGGACTGTGTCGGTTCTAAGAGATGTGAATCCACTTGTCCAACATATATTTTAGCATTCGAGTTTATTTATGGCATGAAACAACTTTAAGCATGAGTCTAGCGTATTAATATATTCAAGAGAAAATCACATAAATACATTCTGAATGCAATTATTTTTTACCAACAAAAACCCGTACTTGAAAATAGATAATATCTTATTCTTTTTTCTTTATGGAGTACTGGTTTTTTTTTTCCCCAAGTGTATCTTATCTTTACCACGAATTATGTAAATCGGCATCTCCCAATGGTAAATTGTAGTACTACTCTAATCAATCGAGATCATCACATAAACTGACCAGTTGTGAAGTTAGAATAAAACTCGATTCGAGAATTATAAGTTTCAAAATGATTGAAAATTTTAGCAGTGTAAATTCAAGATTGACATGATATATGGTCGATATCATAAATTAAATTATCATGTTTGGAACGCTGACCCATAGGCACCAACTTAGCTTATGCTATTTTGATGGCATGGCAATTAAGATCATGTTTTTCGGTCAGCCTTTCTATTGGTGGGTTACAATCATGGACATGACCCACATTTATATTTAGTTAATTTTGCACATGGATTATGTCCTCGATGAGAACTAACCAATCAGAAGAGCTCGAAAGAATCCCTTTAGGCTACTTCTCATCTGTTGCCAACAGCCTGCGAAAGGTCAAGCAAGAGTACAGAGTTACTACTTGAGTACACAAAAGAGTTTCTTTAAGATTTCCTTTCTTTCTCTCGGAACGTGTTGTGGTTTCATCTGTAAGTTATGCATAGTAGCAATCTCGCTTGAGCCGCCTACTGATATGCAAAGACACCTCTCTCTCTCTCTCTCTCTCACAAAATGAGGAGAATAGGATTTTTTATTTATTTATTTTGGACATTGAAAGAGGTCAAATAATGGGAATTAGTGGGCGTTTATAATCCATTTGAGTTAGTTTTGTTACTTTGACATTTTGTTATGCTTCAACGTATAGTTTTCTATGGTAACAAGTTTCTCTTTGTCAATTGTTATCCTTCTGAAATTTTGTACTATGAGCAAACGTGATTAGGTTTTATTTAAATTGTTGTGGTGTTTTTTTTAGAAATTGTTAGCATCAACATCTTTGAAGATTGAGGTACAAGAAAAATGTCATAAAAAACTCTAAACTATGTCACTTATGACATTTACCCTAAACTTTTTTTAACACTAAATACCCCAAACTATACCATCTATGAAAAATTTACCCTAAACTTTTTTTGTGACACTAAAAACCCTAAACTATACCCATCATGACACATTTACCTCAAATCACTTCTGTGACACAAAAAACCCTAAACTTTCTTCTCTCTTCCCTCCGCCATGGTCGATGAAGGGAAGCCAGTGAGGGCCACCCTAGCTAGTGTCGGAGTCAGGCAAGGGCAGCCCTCGCTGGCATCGAGTGAAAGTTGCCGTCACCGACTTCACTCCATCGGCCGTGGCAAAGGGAAGAGAGAAGAAAGGAAAAGAAAAAGAAAAAGAACAAATAGAAAAAGAAAAAAGACGAAAATGCCCTTTGACTAAAGAGTTTGAGGATAAATGTGTTATACAAGTACAAATTCAGAGTTTTTTATGTCACAAAAGAAAGTTTTGGATAAATGTGTCAAATTGGCATAGTTTGGGATTTTTTCTATTACAAAAAAAGTTTAAGGTAAATCTATGATAAGTGGCATAATTTGGGATTTCTAGTATTGCAAAAAAAAGTTTAAGATAAATTTTTCACAAAAGGATAGTTTGGGATTTTTGGTGGCATTTTCCCTTCACACTAATTAAATTACTAGATTTTCTTTTTTAGGTGATAAATATAAAGGAGTTGGGTCAAAATTCGTAGAACTCCTCCTAGAGACTGCATTTTCTAACGCTATTGGGAGGAGGCTACTGTGCCTTGTATCAAATGAAATAATGCAGTTCTTAAAAACTCGTGATAATGTGGGAGGATATTCATTTGAGTTTGAGATAGATTAGAATTATATTAGATGATTCAATCATGGGGAGGATGTTTGTGAGGTGAATAGTTCAAGTGAAGATTAATATGATGAAGGAGGCTATTAGAAAGTCGAATTCAAAAGTTTAACTTGATAGATGGAGAAAAACTACATTAATATAAGGGGTGAAGAGCTCTTCTGAGGATGGTGTCGGTTGCGAAAGAAGCAATAGAAAGTAGTGTAACAACACTAAAGGGTGATTTGACCAAACATGGATACTGGTATGGCTAACGTAATGTTGCTATGACCACCACCTTATAATAATCTTAATGAGTGCTTCCTCAATCTATAATGGATTTGATATCATATTAGGAAGTCCAACACAAAAGTTTAAGCTAATAGATGAAGGAAGACCATGCATAAAACCTATTTTCAAGCAACTTGAGATAATGTTTTAACAAAGGCAAAGACATCTTTATTAGTATCAACATAAATGATCCGAAGAAAGATCAAGAAAGTGGTGGATGATTCCATCATACATGATGGAGTTGCGAAAACTTTTGAATAAGCACCCTATATCTAAAATGAATTCTTTCTTATTAAATGATTTTTTTAGTTGCTCTATAAAAATTAAGAGAATCTCTAGAAGATATATAGAATTCTGCTTTTGGTGGCAACATGTTATGAGGTGATGGTACCGCTTATGGGTTCAATATAGATGATGATGATGATGATGATGAGATGTTTGTAAAGGTTCCTGGGCTGGGGAGAAATCAAGTTGTATTTGTGGCTGCGGTGTGGGTCCAGAACCCTAGAAAGCTACTTCTGGTGGAAAGACAAGTGAAATTGCAGAAAAGTAAGTTCAAGAGGACACGGATGGACAGATCAGGCCACAAAATCCATAAAGGTGGTGAAAAGATTGAGGAGCGCACGATTGAATCAATCCGAGTGATTCCGATCGAGTTTCGCTTCTATCCAAGGAGAGAAAAAATGACATCATGAAAAATGGCTAAGTCTTGTCTTCAGTGACTGAGGCAAACAGTTCGCTTCGTAATGCTAGAAAATTGCTAGTCGAGTTTAAGTACATATATCTGATGCTTTGAAAGTGAGTGATACTTGTTATTTATATCCTTCCATTAGATTGGTATAGTGTTGTTAATTAAGTTTGGGCTATTTAAGTGTTTAGGCCACGTATATTTCATGAAAAGTAAATGATTTGAATAACATTTTCTTAAAAAAATAATTACTCGTATCGTTTAAAAAATGAATGAACAAAATATATTTTCACACCTTACCAAAAAAAAAAAATATTTTCATTATCAATGGAAATATTTAGATATAAATTATTATCAATAATAATAGCATTTTCTATTGGCCAATTAATTCAAATGATCCAAGAAATCTTTTTTAGAAAAAATGTTTTCCAAATTATTCATATCGTGCGAAGCAAACAAAGCCTTAATTTTACTTTTTTTTTTATCATATTATAACAAAAATCTATGAAATTCCACTAAGAGCTTTTGAACTGTAGCTTACATGTCTATATTTATAGGATGAAGATAAAAAATTGGTCTAACTAGTCAAGTTGAGCGCCTTTTTCTTGGATGTATTCTTTTCCATGTGTTTCAATTAGCAATGGCGATATGTTTAAATGAATATATCGAGATTAGTTTAGGCTATCAATACAAATTTTATATATTTTAGCGAGGATCACATGTGGAGAAGTTTTAATAAACGACCATTAATATGAAAATTCATAAAGTAAGTATGCATTTTGACAACCATTGATTAAGAGAAATTTGCACTTTATTACAATATAAAACATGAATTAAAAAATTCATACAAAATATAAGTAAATAATGACAATTCTTTACCTTTCCAATATGTCAATTTAATATAGATTTTGACTAATTACATAGAATTAACTTGGAATGTATATAGTCGCATAAACTACTGCCTTGATGTTATTATCCTTGATTCTTACTAACAAATTTCAATTAGTGTATTCAATGTTATTAAGCAATATTTTATGAGAAGGTATACATATATTTCTATGTATCTTTTCGAACCATTGCCTTGCAACATTATGATTCTAAAAGAGCAGAAATTTGAAATTTATAATAGTAATACTATCTTCATATTAAGTTGTATAAAATGTTTTTTTATTTTAGTTAAGAATTTGTTTTTGTCATTCGAGACCGTGGGTGAATCTTAATTTAGTTGCAAATTAAAGCACAACAATAGACACGAAAATCATAGCTTCTATAAATTCGATGATCCAAATGGAGACGAATTAAAATTTGCCATCAAACTAGGATCAAGTGCAAATCTCAGACTCAGACTACTAAAATTTGCAAGGAAAAGGTACTTCATTGCGGCTAAGGTTACTTTGCTAATACTTTTTCTTGGTTGCTAGATGTGGATACCCACATGAAAAGTGCATCGAGATTAAAAGCAATACAAATAAAAACATAAGAGTACCTTCCATTCCACCTCAACATGTTCTCGGCCACACAAGCAACGAGAATATATCCAGCTCGTACTTCTTGATTAATTCATTAAAGCCACACAACTCACAAACAGACAAAGTTCAACAGAACGAAATCGAAACAAAGACAAGTTACAACAGATTATTCAATTCTTGATCCTTGTAATCCAGCAAGAGAAAGAGGCCCACACCCAGCCAACAGCAAGAACTGTCATTAACTAACCAAGCGGGGGGAGAGAGAGAGAGAGAGAGAGAGAGAGAGAGTTATTTTTAGCCTTTGTGAAGTAGTCCTTTTGAAGAAGCAGCCAATGCACAATCCATTGGCTGAAAGCCCACCCTTCCATTCTCCAAGTCATACACAACCTCCACATTTTGCTGCTGGAAGCTCCCAAAAACCCCAGCTGGTCCCTCGCCATCATCCATGCTTTGGAACAATAAGCATTTGACCACAGTTGAGTTGATTGGAGCTCCCATTGCATAGAAGCTATTCCCATGAGGAAGCACCAAGCTCACATTGTTCAAGAAGTGGAATGTGATTGGAGGGAGGTCATCATTCATTGGGTTAGTGTTGTTGGGACATGGAACCTTGTAGCAAAGATCAAACCCGCTTCGTGCCTCCACTTCCTTGGCCCTCGGGTAACTTATCGATGACTCAAGGATGGAGAGAAGCTGCGAATAGAATGGTTCGGGCAGGTGGGTGTACGTGGTTCCCGAGTCTATCAAAAGACCCCCGTTCCCATGGGAGTCAAACTCTCGCAGATTATTAGGCACTGTGGTCACGCCTGCGTTCCCCACCCTGATGCCCTCGAGACCGATGTAGTAGTAATTGGGGTACATTGGACAGTTCAACATAGGGGTGAACTGCAAGTCTCCGTTTGGGGCTATGGCCGCATCTCCTATGACTAAAGGGCTTGAGATGTTGGGGTTGTTTGCATACTTGAACGCCAAGAAGCAATGGGAAAAGCCCTTTTGGAGGAACCCCAATTGAGAAAGAAAAGAAAGAGTGCCCCTCCCGAACCCCAGAAGCCCTATTGGCTCATGGTAGGTGGTCCCAACACACCCAAATGCAAATTTTGGAATTTCCGTCAAAACATTAGGGTTAGCACCGTGAACCCTGAGAGTGTCCCTTGTCAATGCCCCAGCGATGATCCCGCCCGCACCGTAGGTGTAGGCAAAGGAGGGGCATGGCCAAGTGCACATGCCCTTGAGGGTAGTCGATAATGAGCACCCGGCCATGATGCATGTGTCGTACGGGTTATCTGAGCTATGAACATCAATGCAGAAATGGCTAGAGCAAGTGTCTCTAAGTGCTGAAGAGGAATAAGATGGAGAGAAAACGGTATTCAGCTTGCTGTTCCTATAATCATCACAGTCCATGCAATTAAAAGACAAGTTCCCACATGGAACCCATGTGAGGTCACTACCGGTGTCTAGATACACTTGAATGACTTGGGAGGGTGTTCCTATGTTGAGAGATATGAGGTAACCATCTCGAACCTCTCTTAGAGGCTCCACCATGTTTTGCATTTCCAAGGTCTTTCTTCTCCAATAAGGTGAAGCTTTCCGAGATGGAAGCTTGGTCCGGGAACTTCTCAGACCTAGGACGAGTGAACTAGGGTTTCCCTCACTTGCAGAGCAAAAGCACTTGTTGGAAGTAGAAAATACAGAAGAAATTAGGAGAAGTAAGAAGAAGAATGTAGGCTTATACGCCATCTCGAGCTCTTCTTTGTTTAGACGACAATGCTGAGGCTATTCCGTGAACCCTTATTTATAAAGAGGTCGTGTGGTGATAGCTCAGGGATTTAAAGGTGGGGGTCACTGAAGAAACACGAGTTGCACGCCCACAGAAGATTAAGGTAGACTCTCCCGCAAGTACATAACTTGGGGATTCAGGCAAAGCATGCATGTGGGAGTTATTTAGCAGACTTTTCATTGGCTTGGGATTTACCTATTCTAAGTTGGGTTTTCGATCCGCCTAAAGAAAGTATAAGCATTTTGTGTAGCATTTACATCATGCGACCTTACATGGTATTGTAGATTGAGCTACTGGTTTAATTAAACTATTCGTTTCAATCATATGGTAAAGCGTAGTTTGAATACCGAACTTGCTAGTAATTGATGTCATGTTTGCATCTCATTTAATGTCAGTACTACTAATGTTTAGTAAGATTGATAATGTACAAAACATTGGCTAATTAAAGGTTTTATATTTCAAGCATAAGGGACTTGTAAAAGTAGCTGACTTAAATTAAACGAATACGTGTCGCATCATTTGAGACTTCATGCATTTCTCTTATATTATATAGGGTTAATACCACAAAAAATTTTAAACTGATATATTTGTGACAAATTTACTCAAAACTAATCTTTTGACCATAAAAAATCCTAAACTAGTACATTTGTGACAAATTTATCCAAAATTAATTTTTTATCACAAAAAATTTCAAACTAATATATTTGCGATAAATTTACCCTCCATTATTTTTGTTAAATTGGATTAATATCATGAAAAATTGCAAACTGGTATACATGTGACAAACGGATAGTAAAATCCTGAACTAATAGACCAGTTAAGTACCATGTTCATTTAATTCAATAATTTGACGGCAAAATTTAACGGAAAATAACATAAGGTAAATTTGTTACAGGTATATCAATTTAGAGTGTTTTAGTGATAAAAAAATTAGTTTGGAATAAACTTGTCATGAATGTACTAGTTTAGGATTCTTCGTGGTGTTGACCCTATCAAATATCAATGCTAGCTCTATCAAAAAAATTGGTTTGTAAAATTACTTTATAAATTAACATGGCAACTTCTCATTAAATGGTCTAATAAGAATTATATGTTTAGAATCGACTTACATTTTAGAAATCAATTTCATATATAAGTTATTATCTTTTCCACCTGTCTCTCTCTCCTTCTCTCTTCTTAACCAGCCGCTGCCGTCGTCATCTGTCAAAGACACCATATCTAGCCACCATATCTACAACAACAAGGACATCAACCACCTGCATCTCTGCTTGCGTTAAGTCCCGAATGACGAGTCAGATCGTGAAGTTGTCATCTCTACAAACGACCGGACATAATGAACGAAATCACTGAGAGCGAGATTGGAGTGACAAGGAATGGCAGAACACAGCGCTGGCACAGAGAGAGAGAGAGAGAAAGAGAGAGAGAGAGAGAGAGAGAGAGAGAGAGAGAGAGAGAGAGAGAGAGAGAGAGAGAGAGAGAGAGCATTGTTATAGGGTGGCCGCCATTTGTTCTGCGGGTGGCTTTCGATGCTGGCAGCAGTTGGCGACGGTCCCTGTGCATGGTGGAGGAGGGAGGGGCCGGGGGAGGAGTAAGATTGGCGAGGGGGCGGGAGGAGAGAGATTGACAAGGAACTTTTGCTGACGTGTTCATCACTAAGCGCAATCGGCACATGGCAGAAGATGATTGGACTGTCGCGAAAGAATCGATCGCATGGCTTATCGCTTATTGAGGAAAGGTGGCAACTGAGCGGCGCTTCGTGAATGTATAAGCAACAAAAGTTGACAGGTACGTTGTCGTCACTACAGCCGAAGGGACGATCAGATTAGTGCGCATGCTTTAAGGTTAGTTAAGGAGAACTCGTTGTAATCATCATTGGAGATTTCCAAGTAGGTTTCTGGCAGAATAAGGTCATATCACTCATCACTTTTTGATGCTTAAAGTGCCCATGAGGTCATCCTTCTCGTCGGCAGTGGGAGGCACGAGCCGAGAGAGGGATTGACATGTTTAACGACGGATGACGTGGACGGATGTGTTATGGAGCAAAACCCCTCGTGGATGCATGTGCCCTAGTATCTATGTTCTCTCTCTCTCTCTCTCTGTTTTTCTCTCTCTTTTTTGTATTCGGAATCGTTTATAATTTGTAATTTGTACTTATTTTGAAAGTTCAAATAAAGAGATCTTGTAACAAATCGGTTTGATCATGTCAGGTATATAAAAACTGGGAAATCTTCTATTGATCTCCAAATCACCAAAAGAAGAAAAATTGGGTAAAGAAAGATATATCCTAAGGTATTAGTTTGATATTGCCGTCATAAATCAAGGAAAACGTATCTTTTGTTCAAATTCAGAAGGAGGTGTTCATAAATTAATATTGGGTTGATTTTGTGGGGAGGATTGTGATCCGGTAAATTTACATTCTTGGAAAGTCGACATATTAGGCGCTCGATCTCATCAACTGCCCGCCTTGCCGTGCTCCACTTTAGGTCTAGAGGCCGTGAACCTAAGGCGAACCAAATCGAAGATCACCTTAGGAAAACTCCATTACATGAGTGATTTGCGCGGTGGTCACCACTGCATGAATCCAGGGCTTGTTCGACAGAGAGGCTCAGAGGGAGAGATAGCAAGGCGAGACAAGGAGGTGGAGGCGCTACAAGCGACGAGAGAGCGAGCAATGGTGATGGCTACGCGTGGTGACCTGAATCAGGGTGCGTGCACGATAGTGCCTAGTCTAGTAGATGAGGCACTCTCTTACTTACAAGAGGTCAGGAGGTCGAACCTACCATGCCTCAACGCTTCATCTTTTAACCTAGAGTTGGCAGAGTTGGCGAAGTTGGCGAAGTAGGTGGAGTAGGTTGAGGCGTTAAATGATTTCCCACTCAGAAAATAGAGGTTACCTATTCAAATCTCACTAATTATGTGCCAACTACTTTGGGTCAAGGCTACATGTACAGGCAAAGGTCTAGACATAACATGTGCAGGATCCTCCGGATGTTTCATGGACCCCTAGGATGCCAGGTCTCCATGCCCATACCTGTGATCTTTCAAAAGAAATGCTAAGACTAAATTGGTCCATAGGGCAACAGCAACAAGTGCGACGTGCGATTGCCGCCGAGAGCAAGCGGCAATGGAGGCTTGATGCGATGGCGGTTGTGTTGTGTGGCAAAGGACGTGGGAGGAGAAAGGGATGTTTCGTTTAGGATTTTAGTTCTGGAGATGAATTTGCTCTAAGTGTTTATTTGTTTCATAAAAAGTAACTTTCAGAGAAACATTTTCTGGATTTTCAAGTGTTTGTTTCACGAATAATGAACCAGTCGAGGAAAACATTTTCCATGAAAAGAAAAAAGTTTTCTAAAATAGGGGAAAATGTTTTTCAGTTTTCAAGTTGGAGAAAACATTTTTCTCACTCACTCTCTCTTATCTCACACCCTACTAGCCTCTCTTCTTTCTTTTTCTTTTTCAAAAATTCGAATTTGTAATTTTTTTTTATTTTTATTTTTATTTTCCTTTTACTATTTTCACCTTCTTCTTCGTTTGACCATAGCCGAGCCTCCAACTTGCTGGCCTTGGGCAAGCTCGAGGCTCGCCAACGATGGCCTTAGGCCTCGCTAGACCACGCGAGCTCGAGGCTCGCCGATGTTGACCTCAGGCCTCACTAGATTAGCAAGTCAAAGGCTTACGTTCACTGCTGCTTGGCCGATTTGGCAAGCAGTGAGCTCAAGCTCTCTTGGTTCTAGCGAGCCGCGAGCTTGTTGATTTTGGCAAAGCTCGAGCTCGCTTGGATCAGCCAAGCCTCAAGCTCACCTGGATTGGTCAAGCCTTGAGCTTGCCAACCCACGTCTAGGTCGATTGCCAGGCAGTCTGCCATCGCCGGGCATGCGGTGGCAAAGGAGGAGGAGGGAGGAGGAGAAGGAGGAGGAAAAGAAAAAAAGAAAGAAAAAATAAAAAATTCAATTTTTATAAAAATTAAAATTACATTGGTAATTTTTCCTAGAAAATCAAATTAGATAGTGAATGGTGGAAAATATTTTCTAATTCATTTTCAGGTTTCAACTGAACACTAGAAAACATCATCATTTTTCTGAAAAATAGTTTCTGAAAAACATTTTTTGGAAATGTAATATTTTCCACGAAATGAGTGGAGCCTAAGTCTAGCGCCATTTTCTCTTTTTCTTTTGAGATCCCTTAAGTTTATTGGATCCAGATTCTTACATGAAATAAAGGGGACGTAGGAAACTTACAAACAAATTCACTTGAAGTTAAAGGACTAAATGACTGAAGACATATTAGTGCATGCGCACCAAAATCATGCCAAGAAAGTGGATATCTGGACGTAGAATTGTCAATAATGAAAAATATTTTCATTGACTAAATATATCAAGCGGTATAATCGAATATTTTTAGAATAATATTTTTTAAATTATTCATTTCCCGTGAAACAAACGGAGTCTTGATCAACAAACCAACCTCTATTGTTCATATTTACAAGAGCTATAATATGACATGAAGCTTTATCTTTACAGACCAATTACCCTTTCTCCTTTCGAATTGTGCCAGTGTGGTTATGTTTGTTATGACTGCATATATGACGCCAAACTTGGTTTCTTATATTCCACAAGAGGCATCAATCC
Organism: Corymbia calophylla; assembly: GCA_014182845.1. Lineage (NCBI taxonomy): Eukaryota > Viridiplantae > Streptophyta > Magnoliopsida > Myrtales > Myrtaceae > Corymbia > Corymbia calophylla. The sequence continues at coordinate 24,297,116 of CM024697.1, read as the reverse complement.
TCGACTGAAAATGCATAGAATCAAAACAATTGTAAACTTCTAGAATCTTCAAGAGAGATGGACAGAGAAAATAGTCAAAAACTACAGTCAACAACTTGACTTTTAATGTGTTAGGATCAAAGGATATTTATAGCCAAATATATGTATTGGAAAGAAAGTAATCTAATTTAACATGAAAAGAACTGTCTTAATCTAACATGAAAACTAGCTATATTAGGAAATGACGAAATATGATATTTCCATCGATGTTCTCTAACAGGGGATTTCTGGTGCCCATAGGTGTACTTCAATAACAATCGTCCTAAATTTTGTTGGCATAGAATAAAAGAAAGTATTCCTGAAGTTGATTTCCCAAAAATTAAGAGCTTTCGATGGTAATTCATGTAACTCTAATCGTGTATTTGTCTTATAGAAAATGAAAGATTTGAAAATTGATTTTTTCTTAAAATGATCACTCATATTATTTACAAAATGAATAATTGAAAAGTATTCCCAATGTCTACGAAAAAATATTTAGATATAAATTATTGTTAACAATGAAAACATTCTTTAACAAATTATTCGAACGATATAAACAACTATTTTTTTAAAAATATTTTTCAAATCATTTAATCTTCCGCATAACAAACTGAGGCAAACATTAATCATTCGCATTCGACAAATGATCAGATAGTCAAATTTCTCCAAATGGCGTGAATTGTGCCGGATCTTTGGCACCTTTTTGTCTTGATTATGTTATGCGTACCCACTATTTTTATGTAGTTTCGTACTTAGTTCAAGGCACTCCGAGGCCACTTCTGGAACACTTTTTCTTTTGGCTGTTGTTCTTTGATAAGCTAGTGCTGACAAGGAGATGCCGCAACATCCGGAATTCTGTAGCCCCTTTTGAGATCGACACGAATAAATTATGGTGTTGCTATGCTGACCATTTATATTCCTTAAATTGCATGTCGAGTTGCGATTTCTAGAGCTGATTTGTCACGCCTCGTTGGAGCAGAACATTCAAACCCCTTTTGAATACGCATTACGGATAACAAGGGGGACCCTTCGATTGTACTTGAACGCATTTTTTTTATTTCTTTAACTACCTCACTTTTGTTTGTACTTTAGTAGTTATTTTAAGATTGATTGGAGTCCTTGTGATAAAAAAAGAGCAAACCGCATCAAGAGCTCTCCTCTTCAAAAAGTAGTTTGTCTTGCCATGCCGTTCAATCAGATGTTAGGGACATGCAGGTAGGTCATCCTAGGTGTCTTGTCACACTCATGGAACAGGAATAATTGTACAACTCAGCCTCTCAATTCGAGGATAAATAATAAGAAAAAACTTTCAGTCTGTTAGCCTAAAAGCTACAATATCGACTGGGTTATTGTCCAATACAAAAATTTAGATTGACAAGCCAGAGGAAAATATACGTATAAGCTCCATTTCATAAGTAGATAGTGGATACCCCTTCTTCTTCTTTTTTATATTCTAGGGCATTAGATTGAAAATGAGACTTGATATTGACAATTAGAACATCACACGCAAATTAACTTAGGATGAAACCTAACTTTGATATCATATTAAAAAAATCAAATTCATTTAGTTAAAAAAATACAACACGAAATATTTTGCATATCTTAACCCTCCCCGATGAAGGTGAACTAAAGGGCATGCGACCTGATGAGGATGGGTGAAAAAATATTGTTGAAGTGCTTTGTGCATAGACTCATCAAAATAAGTTATGAATTTATTTCTTAACCCATATAAGTATTAAATTAATCATAAATGGATTTGTTATATTAAGTAAATGAGTTTAAACATAATATAAGTGTTAAATGAGTTACAACGAGTTTATAGCTTACTTAAACTCAACTTACCTCTATAAGTATGTTATGAATCCATTTCTTAACCCATATGAGTATTATATTGACTATAAATGGATTAATTATATTAAGTAAATGAGTTTAAATATAATATAAGTGTTAAATGGGTTAAAATGGATTTACAATTTACTTAAACCCAACCTATATCTATGACTTTCTCTTCATTTTTTCTTACCCTCACTTGATCTCATGCTCGCTTAAATGCTTTCCCTTTAATTTGGGTATGAGTTTTTGTAAATTGGTTTTAACAATATGGGTCGGTTGAATATGGGTTAAGTCACTAGATTTATATTACATGGAAATATGTCAAAATGAATTAAATGAGTCTATTTAGGCAAAATTATTTTCAATCCTGACTCACCCATTGATAGGTCTAATCATGCATAATATGATGGGAAACACGTAGATGAATAAAAGGGGGGAGCCACACATATGCAAAATAAATGTTAGCTTTGGAGAATGCACGATGTGGAAGATGGAGAGAACAACATGCGTATTAGGTCTCATGAAATCCTAAAGTCAAGCCATGTAGGATAATAGTTTGATATTGACAAACACAAGTTCAACGACGTTGTTCCCCTCCAATCTTTCCTCTTTTTCAATAACACAAAAAAAAAAAAAATCACCCTAAAGTCCCATTTTTTCGTCAAAAGAAAACCCAATCATTTTACGAAACCATACATGAGAAGATACATGGCAAATCCCAAAAATCATCACAATAAAGCAAGCTCATGAAGCTGCAAAAAAAAAAACAAAGAAATTCTAGAAATCAATGTGGATAATCAAAGTATGATAAAATAGATATGTAACTATATCAAATCAAAAAGATCAATGACCGATCACAAAATCTCACATCTTTGTTAGTGAATGGTAATTATGGAATGAAAACAAAGTGTTTCTTTTCTTTTTCTCACATTTTTTTTTCTTTCAAAACTGAGGCCATATTAAGAAATGAACCATATGCTGCTACCCATTTTCATATAGAGGGAGGTACCGATAAAAATGTGGTTCAGGTATTAAGCATGCTGGGAAGGAAGAAATACACGTTCCAAAGCTAAATTAAATTCGACCTATCCCAAGTTTATCCCCAATCCACATCAAAACCATGTTGGTATGTGAAAAGAAAGATAAGAGGTGTAAATATTTCTCTATATTTTGTATATAGATCGAATCTTGGTGGATGGGAAACCGATTGAATCCGATCTCCTTCCATCTCTATAAGCGTGCACGAATGAAAGCTTCGTCAGCAGTTTATTTCTGGGCCCCCCAATCTCCCTTTCCTCTCCAAGTGCGTGCCTACATATGTTTGGTTCTATATTTACATAGACTAGTCCGGATACTCGATGAATGAATGTAATGAAGGTGATTTTAACCAACCAATCAACTCTCGACACGTGTCATTTTTCCGCGGACAGGTTCACACAATATCAACAGACTAGTTCGAGTATTTGACCTGATAAATACATTTAATTGTCTGATCGGGGTTGATCATGATAATACAACTTATTATTTCTTTTTAGGCACATAATGGTTCTATCACTTTAAAAGGTTGAATGTGCATTGGCCTCTGAAATGGTATGGATATTATTTGTCGCACACATTCACCACTTGTCATCCATAGACTACCACCTATCCAATACAATCAAATAACCCTTCAATAGTAATATTTGAATAGTGATCTAGGACGCCCGAACCTATTGGTTGTGACGTCTATCAATTTCTCAATGAAGTTGCAGACTAAGCTGGTGGTTCCCAATCTAGCTTCAACAGGATGTACATTCAATTGATTCTTCATCAAAGCATATCCTTTAAAGTTTCACATGACTTGCCATCGTATTCTTAAATTGTGGTCTTTTACTACAATTACTCACAATTTGGAACCGTGAAAATAACTTCCGTTGAAGTCGAAACAAATGAAAATAAGTTCAGCCGCCGTCTTCCGCATGATCTTTTTCTCTTCAGGTAAAAGTTTCAGTTGAAAATCTCTCTCTCTCTCTCTCTCTCTCAAACTAAATCTATTTTATTTTTTGAAATTTCTTTATTTAATTATTATAATCCACTATCACATAAATTAAAGAGGACCCTAGGGATCGCAATTCCTTTTTTTCCTTCCTCAAATATCCACAAGTGGTTATTATTATATAAGTATTAATCAATGGGCAACTGCAAAAATTAGTAATTCTTTTTTTTTTTTTTTATCTCCCACGTATTTTAAATTTTAAATTTGTATATTTTGAATCTTACTACCTTACTAGAAAATTTCAAATGTTAATATATATATCTTCTGTATATACGGATGCACTATCGTGTCACTAATTTCTTTTCATCAATTAATAATCCAAATATAGCGTAATAAGACAATTTTATTAAATATTTTAAATTCAAATTTTTGTTTGCGTACATGCAATACTTGTACACACTTACTAGTATATATCAAATATAAGCAATTTTTGTTAACAAAATATACTATTTTATGTGGTACGTGTGTTTTTATTTCGGTTGGCCCTAGATACAAACTATTTAATAATAAACATCAAATAGTAGGACTGTCCCTGAACGGCATGAGTAGATAACGACAACCTTCGAGTGACGACTTTATGTCAAGTCTCACATTTACTTGTTTATGGAGGCAATATGGTTATCAAGTAAAGTCTCATCCTTCAAAGGACATGAAAAGAGTAGTCTTTTCTGGAGTTACAATCTGTGCAGAACAAATTCGATCAGTATAATTGACTCTTCCCATCTATTTAGTAGAGGAGGTGAGAATAAAAGGATGTAGCTAAAAGAGAGAATCGTTTTTTAGCCACACAATACATTCGAAGCAATTGAACCGGGATCAATATATAGCCATTGCTGTGTAATCTTAGCCTTCTAAGCCTTATCCATCCATTGTACTTTGATCATTATTTGCTAAGTGAGTCCATATCTCTCCCTAAGATTTTGGATATCATATTACCAATATCTAGCGGCGGAATGCATACGTTGAGCGAGGAACATAAATCAGACTCCAACGCAACAAGATAGAAATGGACATCTTCTCATGTAAAACAAGTCCTCTCAATCCCGAACTCGCAACAGAAAATTTCATATAGCCAAGCTTGTAATTATCAAGAGTAGTGATGAAGCTGCATCAATTCCTAAACAATCGACCTTCATAAAGTCTCTTGAGCCCACTAAAATTCAATTTAAATCTTACTCATGCTGCGACGACTTACGAGTATTACGCAAAAATAACTCAAAACGGTGGTGGATTAAAGGTCCATTTCGATACATATGGATGAGGGCTACAGCCCAAATATGGGTAAGGTCCAACTTGCTCGTGCATTGGTGCCAATGGGCCCTCGCTCTCGCTTCATGCCAAACGAGGCCCATAGGTTCCGGATTAGTACCACATGTTGTATTTCTATCACGTGGCATTAACACGTCAACACATTGACAGAGTGCTGATAAAATGATTAAATTCCATAAGCCATGCATGTAAATTAAGGGAACTTAATTGCAAAACTAGATTCCATGACGTGCGTGTGTGCAATATTCTTAGGGCTTGGTTCTCGTCTTTTTACGAAACAAAGAAGGAATTTTTTATAAAAGAAATTATGATCTAACTCCAAAATTGGCATAAATATTTTCCGGTATTTCCATTTTTTATTATCAAACCATACAATAAAATTAAATTAAATGGAAGGACAGTTTTCCGGAGATGTTTAATCTATTATCTACATTTCTGGATAGTTTGTCAAGCGGATCAAATGGCAAGGTTAAGTGAGTCTAATTCGGGGTCCAATTTATCCGAGGGATGAAAAGCCGAGTCATTCGATCACAAGTGATCGCAATACCCAATCCATGTCTAAACCTTACGCAAGTCGCATAATACCGGAAAACCCCCGGTCCACTATGATAACAAATTCTAAATATACCATACTGATTTATGACAAACTTTAGGTAATTGATTCAAAGGCCACTAAAGTTTCGATCTTTTAGCTATGAAAGCTTCGTGACTGTTGATAGCTATGACGACTAGGGGTGTGCATGGTCTGAGTGGATGGTTCCCACCCCGGAACCGAGAACCGCCCGCTAAGGACCGGTTCTGAAAAATTGGAATTGGGAACCGCTTGTTGGTCCGGTCCGGTTTCCGGGTGGGTCCATGGAATCGGCTGAGAGAGGCGAAGCGATAGGGAGGGGCTAAGGAGGGGAAGGGTGGGCACGGATCGTTGGCTAGGGTGGACCAGCGATGGGAGAGGACAAAGATGGTTCGGTGACGATAGGGGTGTGCAATGGGAACCGCCCAACCCGGAACTCGCCCCAAACCGGACCGGACCGCCGCTTTTGGGTGGTTCCCGTAGCCGGCGATGCTGTTCCCTGGTTCCCATTCTTGGAACCGGTGGCTAGTCGGTCCGGTTCCCGGTTCCAAGGTGGGAACCGGACCGACCGGACCGGACCGATAATTTTTAATATAAATATTTTAAAGTTTCTCAAGAATTCAAAAAAAGAAGAAAATTCTTTAGTCTTAGGAAAATATAATTATATACAGATTAAAATGACAAATCAATAAAGCGGTGTATAAATGAAATAGATTGTCTTTGAGAATGTACTTGTAATATTAACAATTTTTTTACCGAAAAAGAAAATTACCGGTTTCATTGGACCGGACCGGACTGCACGGCGGTCGGTCGGTTCCTGGTTCCCGGTTCGATAGGCCGGTCCGGTCCACGGTCCTAGAATTTGGGAACCGGTCCTCCCGGTCCGGTTCCCGGTTCCACCTTGGAACCGGACCGGACCGGGAATCGATCACCCCTAGGTGACGATGAGGTGGAGCGTAGGAGGGTGAGGGGAGAGAGGGGGAGTGAGAGGTGGGATGAGATAACGAAGATGGTGGGGAGAAGATCCACGTCTCTCTAGAGAGAGAATGGACGTAAACATAGTTTAAGGTGACTCGATCCAACAAGACTGTGAAAGATAATAGACACAAACGGTGAAATATAGTAAAAAATTAAGAACGGAGAACAAAAGAATAATGACAGACAATTTCTTTGAAGGTTCTTGGAACCCAACTCAGCGACAGTGAAGAAATTGCTATGAATGTTTAAAGGTTGTGTTGATTGTGCAAGGAACGCAGAAGAAAGAGAAGAGAGTGTCATAACTGAGAGAGAGAAAAGTAAATATAAAGTGGGGGAGGGGGAGAGAGGAGAGAGACAAACTTTTTAAAATATATATATGAGTGTACCAGTCCGGTTTGGGTGAGTGGTTCCATACCTGGAACCGGGAACCGGACCGGTCCTTATGGAAACCGCCGGTTTTGGGCTGGTTTAGTTCGGTTCCGGGTGGTCTGGTGGTTTCCGGTTTTTTTGCACACCTCTAATGACGACCGAGTTATTTGGTGCAATAGTTTCAAAGGCCACCATACAATTTGTCCTAATATGGTTCGAAAACTCGCAAATCCATTTGTCGTCACAGTTAAAATTTGGCCAAATGGAAAAAAAGTCGATATTTATTTTTAAGAAAAGACTTTGACTATAATTATTTAAGAGAGAAAAAGAACATGAGAAATAACTCACAATTGATAAATCGTGAAAAAAAATATATAAATTTTGAAAGCGTCAGTGGTGTTGCAATCTATGAAATCAATCAATAAAAATATGCTAAAGAAAAGACTATCAGTAATTTTAATTGAATAAATATTAAATTAATTACTTTTAGCAATTAATGTGCTAATTGGCCGAAATATTTACTATTGTGATTTGCTTAAAGTTGGCATTAGCTTATAGTGCTCTGGTTTGACTCTTTTCGACAGATGTATAACAACTTTGAACAATGAAATTGTTTACTTAGTCAAAGTATCCGGAAATTACACTGTATTCCATCCATAATATATTCCCTAAAACAGAGCATTCTTCCACGGTGCGAAAAAGTATGTCTCATTTTTTATAGAGGAACGAAAATTGGAAAGAGAAATGTCGTAATTTGAACAAAAAAGAAAAAGAGAAAAGAGAAAGAGAATATAGTTCATAATTGAAGGAAATTGAAGAAGTTGGCGGAGAATAGAAAATATATGGAAATTTCCACCTAACTCCTAAATTATATCTATTGTGACGTTAATATCACAAACTTTTCTTACGTCACTAGACCCACCAAGCTTGTATAAGTTTAAAAAAGTACCCTTGATCTATCGTAAAAATCCACAATTATTTTTGTCACACTAATACAAATTTAGGGGCTCTAGTGATACAAACAACTTTATGGTATTATTAACAAAAAAAGGGTATAGTTTTAGATTTTTGGTGATACCAAAAAAGAATTTGATTATTTATGTCAAAGTAGGCATAATTTAGTATTTTTATATAGTATTGCCCCTACAACATATTCAACAACAAAAATAAGGAAATTGTCCCTCTCTAAAAATGTGAACAAATTGATTAAAAAAAAAATGACAAAGGAAAAACGAGTGTACAGTTTCCCCTACCAACGGCATTTCTTTCCATAATTTCCATCTTATTTTTTCCAAGCTTGTGGTAACTCATCATTATATACATTTGGAAATCTTTCTTTCGTTAGAAATTTTTTTTTTTTTTTTGTTCCAGCCCATTATAGTTCTGTCCTATTACGTGATGAAAATAATTTGACATAAAGAAGGAGGTCGTTTTTGGCATAGTTATCTAACCGGGAATTATCTCCAAGTCATTGTTATAATAATTAGATAATTTGTGATATTATTTCTGTAGGAAATCAATCTTGAATCTTGAAATTATTTCCTATTTTCTTATTCTCCTAACTTGACTCGAATTAGGAAACAACCTCTCACTCCTCAGCGCACTCTCGAAACTTGACCGCGAAGGTTGATGACGTCACTCCCCCGCCATTTCCAACGGTAAACTAACCATATATTTCCCTGTCTATAGCCTCCGAGTCCTCATCGTCCTCTGTCTTCCTCTTCTCTCTCCAACGTTGTCTTTCTCTCTTTCGCTCTCTCTGAATTTCTCTGCACCGTCTTGCCCTTTGTTGTTTTTGCGAAGCATTTTCCTTTTCCTTCGACCAAAAACCCGTGAAGCTTGTCGATTTCTTGGGACCCAGATCGCCTCCCATCAGTGTCGTCCTGAGAGACAAGGTCCACTCGCTGCCATTGATGGACTCTTCGTCGTCGTGCATTTCTTATCTGCAGGATCACGAGTAGAAAACCATTGGCGACCACCTGTGAAGCGAGGTCCCCTCGCCTGTGTCGATGGACTCTTTGTTGTGCCTTTCTTATCCGCACGATCAGGAGAAGAATCGCGATGAAGGGGCGAGAGATATTTCAGATGCAGGGGTGGTGGTGTCTCGTGTCTTCTTCCCCCTCAAGCCTGATCAGAACACAAAGGAAGTTGGAGGCCCTCGTCGAGAAATCGTTCCGGCCCAACCAAAGCGAAAATCCATGGCCTCGCTCGCCAATGCCGAAACCTTTATTGTGGAGAAGAAGGCGAAGTACAATAGAGCGCAGAAGGGAAAGAAAGAGGCCTCGAAATGTGATACCGAGGAAGCTTCCGCAGAGTTGGTGCTGCTCTTCGACCCTTATAAGATCAAGAAGAAGCTTACGAAAAGTGATCTCGGCCACCTGTCGAGGCTCTTGATTGGGCGGGACTTAGGATGCGTTTGTTTCAATGAAAATAGTTTCCCGGAAAATATTTTCCGGATTTTCCGTTGTTTGTTTTTTCAAAAACGATTTGGTCAATAGAAAATACTTTCCAGTCAACATAAATATCATGTATTGTTTTAGGAAAATGAATTTCTGTGCATGGGAATGAGAAAACACTTTCCCTCTTTATCAGGTCTTTAGGTCATTCCCTTTTTATTAGGTTATCTTTGTCATTTTCTTTTACTCTCCAAAATCTCTTCTTCTTTTTTACACTAGTGTAAATTGTTAGTTCAAATGTTATTTAATCATTTTCCAAATGCGATCCAAATGCCTGAAAACATTTTCAATCACATATCATTATACACAAGAAAACTAATCATTTTCCATGATTGCACCAATCTAGCAACACTGATGCTGGCTCTGTTAAGATTTGGCTCCATTGTATATTTGTCTTGCTAGTGTAGCTAGCTGAGAGAGAGATTGTCAAATTGACTTAATGTCTATTGAGGAGAAATATTATCAAGCATGAGCTTTCAGCCGAGACAATACCGCAATATAACTCAAATCAAACCCATAAAGATACTCCACTTTTCTGTTCAATCAGAAAAATATTCAAATGAAATCGTAGTTCAAGTGTATGGATCACCAACCTGACCGTTCTGCAGTTGCAGGCATTCACCTGACTCTAGGATGTCCAAAGCTTCAGCATAGCTCTCAGCAGATATGTATCTGAAATATGAGCATAAAATTTACATCATTCCAGAGGCATCAAAGCCCTCGAAAAGAAGGCCAATGCAACCAAGACTACCAAGCAAATTCACCTTCATAAAATGAGAAGGGGCAAGTTTTTTCAGTTCACCGATATTAAGCAGTATGGCTTTGAACCTTAAAAGATTTAAATCATTTCTAGAAGAAATTGCTTGCATAGCAAATAGAGTGGCCACATTCATAAACACAATTAGATGATTATCCTCTCCTGCTGGTTAATACCTAAAAGATTTGCTGTAGCTAAGCAAAATGTACATTCAAACATCATACACTCCTTAGATAGAATAAGCAATAGCTATCCACATTTAGTCTAACACATTTCTATTGTTAAGATCAGGGTACATGATTACCATCCATACACTATTTTAAAGGCGAGAGTACTGTTCTTCCCTATGGTCTTGAACTTTAGAGGAGGTTGTCGAAAGTCTCTGCTATGCCCTTGAAGTTTGTACTAAGAAGCATATGCTAAATTTGGTGCCTTTGGATTCTTACAGTTGGTACAAATGGTGGAATTGCGGAGACAAATCCTTGCCTTGGTGTCTAAATCCACCAGATTGCTAACAACCATCTTTTCCTTTACAAGAAATTCAAATTTTAGGACGCAATCCCAGCATCTGAATCCAAAGAAAGTGAATCAGAGTTAGTCTCACCTTCCTAATGTTTTTCTGTGTGTGGATATGTTTTGTACTCAGACCACATGGCTCACATAATAAGTTGCTAATTACACTTCTAATCGTAGTTTCATCAACTAGCAATCACTAATCATATAATAATCCATCAATAATTAATTATTCCCCTCAACACCATAAGCAAATTCAAGAATTTTGTTTTCGCCGACAATGGAGACCAAGGCAATGTCCACTAGGATAATTCATTCCATTGATAGTAGAACGTTTCCTATACAAGATGAAAGATTGTTGATGCTTTTTTTATTCTCATGACATGATTCAACAAAGGTAGAAAATGCAACAAGATGGATTAGTTCTACAACTGCAAATGTTCTACATCTATCCCTGTGGACTAGTACAGTCACAATTAAGGAAAGAATTCCATACACTCAGATGCAATCAAAATGTTGGTCTTGATAGACAATACAATATTCACATGGGTACAATTAACAAACATATTAAATTTGTAAATAGTTATCAACAGTCATTGCCAGAGATTACCTCCATCATTATGATCACCAAACTGTAAACAAGGACTTCAATGATGCATGTAGTCGCCTTCACTTTGTCCAGGTGGAGGTACATCATCAGTTAGGGATCCAAAGGTGTCACGCCCCGACTCTCGAGCTCGCGACAACCCCATTTCACTTGAGGTCTAACTGTACAACGTCCCAGGTACTGTCATCGACTAATTCATTTTATCTTGTAATTAAGTACATGCGGAAACGAACAACTCCCAAACCAAACAACAGGGATAGCAACAACAGCAACAACAACAGCAGAGGAAAGACAAACACCATTTTATATATATCTGAAGGTTAGCCGAACTACAGCACATATACACACGCCTTACTTACGGGCGAAAAGCCGAGGCCTACACAAAAAGGGACCGGCCGCTAACCTAACACCGTACAGTGGGGGAAGGCTCGTCAAAAGGAAATAGGCTACAGCTGCCTACTCACGGCCTCGCAGGGATCGTTCTCTTCGATCCTCGGGTGCACGCATCATCTAGGGCCCGAAAAGGTTAACCACGACGGGTTGAGATAAACTCAGCAAGTTAAAGTCCTAAGACCCGGTTAGGAACTTCGCTCGCCTCGGGAGTTTAACATACAACCTAATTCGGCGATCGACAATGTAGAGAGAAACAAAAGCATAAGACAGTTCAATAAGCAGACACAACCACAGGCGATCCTACCTGGCCTTGGCACACGTGACCTGCAGAAACTATCATTTAACTCATCACGACATTAAGAGCATGCAAATAATCAGAGCATCTCACACAGTTTTCTCATGTCTCACACTCACACATGCTCCGATTATTACGACCCCTCCTCCTGGGCCACGGCACAACCTTATGATTGGCGGTTCTGGCTAAATCAGCTTCGTCCTCTTTACCTCGAGGCACGGCGACGTCAAGGGCTCACTCCCAAGACGGCATTCCCGGGAGCACAGACCCGCCCACTACCGCAGCCCCGCTGCGACGAGAGGCCCGGGACCCGCCCCCATACCGCAGCCCCACATAGAACCCCTCCCCTGTCGCATCCGACCAAGTCGGGCGACCCATCGCCATGGCACAACCCCATAAGGATTGGCGGTCTTCCGGCAACGCCGGGTTCTCCTCTTAATGTGACCATGCAACACATCATCAATCAATTCGTTCTTTTCTTTGCTCTGTCGTGAATGCACATCGCTCATGCTCATGTGACATGTCATTTCTGATAACCCACGCAATATGTCATGCAATCTCACTCGATAATTCCAAAATCTAATTTCCAATCAGCATTCGATCACGCATTTCATCAATATTCACAAGTATAATTAACAATTGGCACTTCAATAAATCATAACAACCAAGAGTACATCAAAATAAGCCAAAAATTAGCTTCTGCATGAACAATGCCGTGAACAGTAATCCGTGAACAGTAATTTGTCCGAAATTAAATAAATAAATAAAAATAAATAAAATTAACCTAACCATAGTTAAATTCTAACCTTGGTTACTTTAAAACTAACCTTAGTTACTTTAATTAATTAACCTTAGTTACTTTAATACTAACTATGGTCAATTAACTAACCCTAGTTAGAATTAATTAACCAGACTAATTAACCAATCAACCTTAATTAATCAAAAACACACAAATACACTAATTAACCCCTAAGCAAGATTAACCCCTAAACAAGGATTAGGAAGTTAACTTACTTGGATCGGAAATCCGGCGACACCGGCGTGTAGAGGGGAACGAGGGCTATGAGGGGTAAGCTCGGGGATGACAACGAGTGACAAACGGTGGTCGAAACGGGCCAAAAACAGTGCTGGTTACTATTCACGCGGAACCGGTGCAGCTGAGCGGAAAAGGCCGAAACGGGCGGCTAACGGCGACCAAAGGTGACCAGGGATGCGCGGTTGGCTTCCTAACTTCCAGGACTACACTTTGGACGGTGGTGGCGGCTCCGGTGACGGCGGCAAGGCTGTTTTCCGGCTGGAAAACAGTAAAGACAGCAAGGAACACCAAAAATGGAAGAGAAAAGGAAGAGAGAAAGGGAGAGAGAGTGGGGCTGGGCTGGTGCACGAATTTTGGGGGAGAAAGAGGAGAGAGAAGAGGCTGCTGGTCAAGGATAAGAGCCAAGGCAAGTGGGCTTGCCACTTGCTTGAAGGGCCAATAAAAAACAAGCAATAAACAAGCAAAAACAATGCCCACTTGGGCACAAAAGTAAAAGGCCAAAGAGAGAAGCCCATGGGCTGGAAATGGAGGAACTTGGGCCAACTTGGGCCCCTCTTGGGGGGCTGAATGGGTGCAAGGCCCATTGGGCCGCCGGTCTTGGGCCGGCCCACCCGCGGGCCCGAAACCCGGTCCAATTCTTCATTTTTCTGACGCTTCCGTGTCCAACGGAAAATCCCAAAATAAATGAGGCGACGTCCAAGTATTTAATCCTGATATCATTGAGAAATCGGTTCCCAAAATCGGATTAAAAATCGGGCTAAAATGAGCCAATTTTCAGGATGTTACAAAAGGGAACATTAGAAGTTCCATCAGAAGATGTGGAAAACGATCTAGAGTTTTCTCGTTATGTCTTCTGTAGCTCCCATTACTCTCTCTCATCTCACACTTTCTTTTCGTCTTTTTCCTTCTCCAAATCCTTTATTCCAATCCCTACTTCAAATGTCTTCTCTCTCCTCCTTTTTCGTTTCTTCACTACTCTTTTTTTTTTTTGCATGTCTCTGGCTCACTAGCAGTTCTAGTGTCAATCTCACCTCGATACCCTCGCTACCATGCAATCCTTTAGCATCAAACAGGTCGTGCTGCCCACTCAGTTCGGATGTGTTTTATATGGGTGCATCGCAGTTGTATTTCTCTCAAAGATAGCAATTCAAGCTAGTAGCTACATCTGCTAGACACTCACAGACTTGCCTTTATTTTTCACCGAGGAAGTATGAGAAGAAACTTTACATATGGGACTTGAGATCTTTAGCATACAAAAGAATTCCGAGATGGGTTGTTCCTCGAAGAAAGTGTCCTACCCAAGCAAAGAACCAGTTAGTAGCATTTCCAAGCAACACTGTACATTGTAATTGAAAAACTGGGTGCAATAATAGTAACCATAATAAGAAGATATCAATCCGAGTTCACTGCATATAATTACCGAAAGGAAACAAGCAAAGAAACAGTACATACAAGAGCAATTCGGTGGGGTCCAAGAAGAATGAGTGGTGATAGACGACTAAAAATAGCAATTGAACCGGAACATTGAATTGCTCCATTTCTTTCAATCACCGAGCAACACCAGAGAAACAACAAAAACCCAGCTCCTTCATCAGAGTAATTTCATCAAACTTGGTGGGCATAGTGTTCCATGATGAGGAAACAAATCCAAAACAGAGAAAGAGGACAAAGGGTATCGAGAATGGACCCATATGTAAGAGCAAGTGGAGTTGATCTTGGCGCGTCGGCGTGCGGAAACGTAGAGGCGAGAAGCCAAGCCTAGGCCTCGCTTCGAGGAAGGGGCGAAGATGGGGAAGATGTCCATCGCTCTTCCACACAGTCTTGAAGCTTGTACTGGAGGCAAGCCACGATGCTCTTCGTCTCGAACCTTTGTCGGGGCTGATTCTACAGCGAGCCCTCACAACAGGCTCTGCTGTCGGTGGCAGCGGTGGTGGTCGGCTGGAAAGCCTACTGAAACGAAAAAGAAAGTCCAATGAAGTCAAAGTGGGCCAGTGTGTACACTGTACACAAATGATTGGACTACCATAGACCTTAAGCAACGGGTGGCAATCATCGTGCAATCATCATTTTTCATTTTTTCAGATTTTTCTATTTTACCGAAAATAAAAATTTAGAAACTATTTTCATATATATATTAACCCTCATATCTTTTAAAATAATTAACAAATAATTTTTTTCATTATCGACAATAATTATATCTAAATATTTTTTATGACTATAATTTAATCATTCATTTATAGAAATAAATAAAGCTCTTAATTGCTTTCATATTTCTCCTTCTCTATCCTTTCCTACTAATTAATCTCCGCTTACTTCCTTTTTCATATGGATTATTTCTACATTATTGTTTTCACTTTTTCTACTTACTTATGTAATCTTAAAAAAATAGGGTTAATATCGTGAAAAACCCCACATTGGTACATTTACAACAAATTTACCTTAAAATAATTTTTTTAATCTCGAAAAACTCAAAATTGGTATACATGTGATAAATTTACCATATTTTAGTTTTCATTACGTCTTACTATCAAATTGTTCAGCTAGATCATATGTCGTGGTTGATGGATATACCAATTTGGAGTTTTACTCTCCCCTATAGCCTTACGTGGGCCCTCTCGAAGACTCGCCCTATCGAGAGTAGCTGAATGGTGTTCGGCGTGTCCATGCCAAGCAATCCGAGGTCCTGTCCTCAGCCTCGTCTTCGCCTTCACAGGGGCCCTCACTCACCGGGTCCTCTATGGGTTGTCGAGGAGCTCTGGTGCCAAGAGGCTAATGGCGTTCTCAGTGGGGTTCACTTGCCAAGAGGCTAATGTCAAGGAGATGCTGGACTGCTCGGCCTTCGTCGACCGCCTTGTGAAGGAGTCGACGTACAAGCTCCTGTTCCATCGAGGGATGGGCTTTGCTCCCTAGCGCACCCTCGCCAGATGCTTTGCCATCGGTGGTGGCAGTTGGTCGCCATTCGGAGAAAGTCTGATAGAGTTAGAGCGGGCTAGCATGTACACACAACTGATGAATTCGACTACTTAGTTCTTACATGGCATTGATCACTCACACATGAAGGGGCCTAATGGTTGATGTCTCACAATTATCAAATTTTCTTTGAATGAGTTTAGTTTATTATACAAAAAATAAAAATGTAAAAAACATTTTTATAAATATGATTGTTTATATTGCTTGACGTGATTAGTAAATAATTTTTCTCATTATCAACAATAATTATTTCAAAACATTTCAACGGCTAATAAAATATTTTTCGTTTATTTATTTTTATCGCGATCTAGGCTATCGTATTTAGAAAAATAACTTTCAAGTTATATATCTTTCAAAAAATATGGAGCCTTAAATTCTTCCTTATTTTTCTTTGTGTATCCTCTTTTTAATTTGTACTCGCTTTCTGTTTCATATGGAGTATTTCTATATTTTTTTCACTTTTTCTTCGTAGTTATGTAATATTGAAAAATAATAGGACAATGTACTTCTTGGATGGAGGTATCTGCATAGGAGGAGGCATTTGCGGGATGGAATTTTGTTTTTACTACAGTTATTCTTTTATTTAAAAAAATTATTTATTTCATAAAAATAATAGTTTATTTTTTTTAAGATTATATGAAAAATGTGAACAAATTAATAAAAAAGAAGAAGACAGATATAGCAAGTTTACAGTATCTTGTACCAATGCCATATCATTTCTTTATTTTGTGCAATTTTTTGCAATGTAGTTACCAGTTTTTTTCTATGAACTCTTTATTATATACATTTAAAAATCTTTCTTTCGTTAGAATAATTCAAAAAAAAAAAAATTCCAGCCTTTTAAAATCCTGTCCTATAATTACATGAGGTAAATGATGTAAAAGGAAGAAGATGCTCCTGGGAATTATCCCCAACTCATTATTATAATAATTAAAAAGTTTTGTGATATCACAGTATCCGTAGGAAATCAATCTTGAGTCTTTAAATTATTTGCTATTTTACTAATCTCTTAACCTGACTCAAATTAGGAAACAACCTCTCACTCCTCGGCGCACTCTCGAAACTTGACTCCAAAGCAATCCCAATTCCAACGGTAAACTAACCATATATCTCCCCTCTGTAGCCTCCGAGTCCTCATCTTCCTGTTCTCTCTATAACGTTATCTCTCTCTTTCGCTCTCTCTGAATTTCTCTGCACCGTCTTGCCCTCTGTTGTTCCTGTGAAGCACTTTCCTGTTTCTTCAACCAAAAACCCATGAAGCTCGTCGATTTCTTGGGCCCCAGATCGCTTCCCATCCGCATCGTTCTGAGAGGCAAGGTCCACTCGCCGCCGTTGATGGACTCTTCACCGTTGTGCGTTTCTTATCAGCACGATCACGAGAAGAAACCCATTGGCGATCACCTGAGAAGCGAGGTCAACTCGCCCCCGTCCATGGACTCTTCGTCATCGTGCCTTTCTTATCTGCACGATCGGGAGAAGGACCGCGACAAAGGGGCCAGAGAAATTTCAAATGCAGGGGTGGTGGTAGCTCGCGTCCCCCTCACGCCTGATCGGAACACGAAGGAAGTTGGGGGCCCTCGTCGAGAAATTGTTCCTGCCCAACCAAAGCGAAAATCCTTGGCCTCATTCCCCGATGCTGAAACCTTAATTGTGGAGAAGAAGGCGAAATACAATAGAGTGCAGAAGGGAAAGAAAGAGGACTCGGGATGTGATACCGAGGAGGTTTTCACAGAGTTGGTGCTGCTCTTCGACCCTTATAAGATCAAGAAGAAACTTACGCAAAGTGATCTCCCGAGAGGCCATGCCCGCTCACCGTCATTGATGGACTCTTCATCCTCGTGCGTTTATTATCTGCACGATCAGGAGAAGGATCGTGACGAACAGGCCAAAGATATTTCAGATGCAGGAGTGGTGGTCCCTTGCGTCAACTTCCCCCTCACGCCTGATCAGAACACAAAGGAAGTCAGCAGCCCTCGTCAAGAAATCGTTCCCGCCCAACTGAAGCGAAAATCCAAGGCCTCACTTGTCGATGCCAAAACCTTAATTGTGGAGAAGAAGGCGAAGTACAAAAGAATGCAGAAGGGAAAGAAAGAGGCCTCAGGATGTGATACAGAGGAAGTTTCCACAGAGTTGGCGCTGCTCTTCGACCCTTATAAGATCAAGAAGAAGCTTACGCAAAGCGATCTCGTCCACCTGTCGAGACTCTTGATCGGGCGGGACTTAGTGACGAGCCACTTTCTCCAGTGGATGAGCAAGGAGACAGTGAGGCAAGTGGAGAGCGGCAAGGGGGCTGACGTCATTGTGAGGGACATGGACACTGGCTCTGAGCATCGACTTGTGTTCGTGTTTTGGGCATCGTCTGGGTCGTACGTCCTTAAGGGAGGCTGGATCAAGGAGTTCGTGAAACGGAGGGGGTTGGCAGTTGGCGACGAGATCGGGATATATTGGGATCCTAGTGCTAGCAAGTTCCACTTTAGCGTTCTTCACAAGGCGAATTAGACATCATCTTGAACTATTGTTGTTGTTGTTCAGTGACCAACAGAACCAGTACTGTTTCTGTTTGGTGACAACAGGAAAATTTTGATCTCTAGAAAAGGATACCAGTGATTGAATTCTATTGTATGCAATCAAACTTACTCTCAGAAATTCAATTCTTTAGAGTGTTTCTTTTGATGCCTGGTTCTATCTCTAATTTTCTTGTGAATTTTCACTGTGGTAATATCTTTGGGTGGATAGAGTTGATTATTGTAGATTGGCAACATTTGAATTTCTTAATCCCGTCTTGAGCACAAATTTTAAACGATCCTTTTTAAAGACAGGCTTCTTATTTGGTAAAGATCGGTGTGATTCTGTTGGCTATTTATTTCTGTTATGTAAATAGGCCTTCTGCAATAGACACGTCATATTTGCTTCTGGTTTTAGAGTTGCAGTTTTGTAATGGCGGCTGCATTAATGGGCAAGTATAAGTATACGCTGGCTTGGTTTCCAGTACATGCCTGTAGATGAGTGTGCAGATTGCAATGCTGTTGACAGTTCAATACATGCCTACTTATTCTACGCTTTTACCTCAACAGTGAATGCGCAAGCTGGTTGTTAGTTAAACACCCCAAATCATTAGCTCAGATGTTTTGCAATAGCATAGGATATCCAAAGGCGCCAAAGTTAACTTCTTGTGGCTTTATCCAGCTTTGGCCCTACACACTTGTTTGAAAAACTTCTGAATCCCTGCCACCACAGCTTAGTAGCCTGCTAAATTTTGAGTGTCTGGCATGTCCGTGTTTGACCATCAAGAAAAAGTCACCTGGTCCTAAATATCCAAAAAATTGCAGTACACTTCGTAACATTTCAAATGGTAAGCGATCAATGTAAATTTCAGCTACTCCCTTCTAAGCAGAGGCTGTTTGTCTGTTAATTCATCTGTAACATTAAGTTAATGGTTTTAGGATTTCCCTTCTCTTTGTTTGAGTGTTTTTTGGGGATCAAATGTGCAATGTAATAGCTTTGATGAAAACGAAAGAAGAGAGATCAAAATGGGTCTTCTGGATGATCGATAATTTGAAAATTTTCCAAGAGTAGTTTAGGGGGCTACCCAAAAGGATATCACTGAAATTCAAGTATTCTCCAAGTACAGGATTTTCCTTAAGACTGCAGTCCAGAGAGGGCAGTTTTTCAAGAACTCTCTTTCACCAACTTGGAAATCTAGTTATCTGTCTAATGCCAAAAAATAAAGATAATAATGAAACAGAAAAGCTCTAACCCGCAATTCATCACAATCAATCACTCTCTCTCTGCCCAGAACAGGAAGAGAGATTTGGCTAACAACACTGATGCCGGCTCTCTTGAGATTTGGCTCCATTGTATAGTTGTCTTGCTGTTGTGGCTAGCTGAGAGAGGGAGGTGATATAAGATCAGGGCACATGATTACCAATCAGACACTGGTTTGAAGAGGAGTACTGTTCTTCTCTATGGCGTTGAGCTTTTCGGGAGGTTGTTGGAAGTC
Organism: Corymbia calophylla; assembly: GCA_014182845.1. Lineage (NCBI taxonomy): Eukaryota > Viridiplantae > Streptophyta > Magnoliopsida > Myrtales > Myrtaceae > Corymbia > Corymbia calophylla. Next base: position 24,277,016 of record CM024697.1, on the reverse strand, counting down.
TCTGCTGTATCCCAGAAGTTTGTAACAAGGAGGATCCGCTAGATTTGGTGCCTTTGGATTTTTCCAGTCAGTACCATCAGCAGAATTTGGAAGGCAAATCCTTGCTTTGGTGTCTGAATCTGCCAGATTACAACAACCATCTTTTTTGTTTACAAGAAGTTCAATTTTCAGGACACAATCCTAGCGTCTCAATCCAGAGAAAGTGAATCAAAGTCACTCTCACCTTTCTAATGTTTTTCCATGTGCAGATATGTTTTGTATTCAAACTACATGGCTCATATGTAATATGCTGCTAATCGCACTTCTTATCTTATCCTAGTTTCATCAACTGGTAATCACTTATAGAATGCATCAATAACTAATTATTCCCTCAACACCAAATGCATATTTAGGATTTTTGTTTTGCTTGATGGTGGAGATTAAGCCAATGTCCACAAGGCATGACATAACAATGTCCAATGGAGGATAATGCATTCCATTATTGGTTGATTGTTTCCAGTATAAGAGTAACATTAACAAAGAATGCCGACGCAATTTTTCTTTTCACAACATGCCTCGACGAAGTTAGCTGCAACATGCTGTGCTGACTAGTACAGTCACAATTAACGAAAGAACTCATATACTCAGATGAAATCAGAATGTATGTCTTGATAGCCAATACAATATTCACATGGGTACATAGATAAACATATTAAATTTGTAAATAATTATCAACAATCATTGCTAGATATTACCTCTATTGTTACGATTACCAAACTGCAAAGCAAGGGCTTCAGTGATGAATGCAGTCACCTTTGCTTTGTCCAGATGGAGGTACATCATCTTTTAGGGGGCCACAGGGAACACTAGAGGTTCCATCAGAAGATATGGAAAACAGTCTGAAGGTTTCTCGCTATGTCTTCTGTAGCATCAGAAAAAGGTCCAATTCCTGCCGACAGTGAAATGGGAGATCTTCCTCTTCTTGAGGCAATTTCACAGCTCCCGTTACACTCTCAACTCTCACTTTCTTTTCTTCTTCTTCCTTCTCCAAATGCCTTAATTTAACCCCAACTTCAAATCTCTTCTCTCTCTTCTCCTTCAGGTTCACCGGTGGTTCTGGGGTCAATCTTGCCCTGATACCCTTGCCACCGTGCAATCCTTTAGCATCAAACAGGTCTTGCTGCTCACTCAGGTTCAGACGTGTTTTATATGGGTGCATCGCAGTTGTAACATGTCTTTTGTGTTCAGAGATGCATAGAACAGGAAAGTCAATATTTCTATTACAGATGTGTAAATGCATCCACACCCAAAAAGAAGCTGTAAATGCATTACTGAAATAAGCATCTTGATGCAGGGGTACCATGCCCTACTGAGACAGATGCCAAGAAGGAAGAAGTAAAAGAGAGCAGTTCAAGCTAGCAGCTACATCCACTGGACCCTCACAGACTTGCCTTTATTTTAACGAAGTGTGAGAAGAAACTTTACTTATGGGACTTGAGATCTTCAGAGTACAAAAGAATTCCAAGATGGGTTTTTCAGAAGAAACGTGTCGTGCCCAAGCAAACAACCAAATCAGTAGCATTTCCAAGCAACTCTGTACATGGTTATTGAACCGAGTGCAGTAAGAGAAACCAACACAAGAAGAAATCGATCCGAGTTCACTAATTATAAAGTTAAAAGGGAACAGGAAAAGAAGCAGTATAGAAATGAGCAATTCCGTGCGGTCCAGGAAGAATGAATGATAATAGATGACAAAAACGGTAATTGAGCCAAAACATTGACTTACTCCATTTCATCCAATCACCAAGCAGCACCAGAAAAACAACGTAATTTCATCGGACACCTGGTGGGCGTAGCATTCCATGACAAGGCGACCAATACAAAACACTGAAAGAGGACCAAGGGTATCGAGAACGGACAGAGATGTAAGAGCGGGACGATGGCGGACATGTAGTCAGCCTTGGCGCGACGGAAAGCGGAGACGCAGAGGCGGGAAGCCAAGCCAGGGCCTCGCTTCTAGGGAGCGGCGAAGGTGGGGATGATGTCCATCGCTCTGCCGCCGTCTCGGAGCGCGTACTGGAGGCAAGCCTCCTTCTCCTCTGTCCCGAACCTCTGTTGGGGCTGGTTCGGCACACTCTTCGGGCCCTCGCCAGAGGCTCCGCCGTCGGCGGCGGCGGTCGTCTGGTGAGACGTGAAGAAACGAAAATGAGAGTGATGAAGTCAGAGTGGGCCAGCGTGTAACTGATGAATTGGACTATTTTTGACCTTACGTGGCACTAATCAAGCTCCACGTAAAGGGGCCTAACAGCTGACATGTTACGTGATGGCTTCTCAGCGCCGTAATCGTGGTAATCAATTATATTACTTAAAATAATTAAAAAATAATCATTTATTATCGATAACAATTTTATCAAAATATTTTCGATCTCGACGATAAAAATATTTTTTATTTATTATCGATCATTTATTATATAAGTGATATATTTTATAAGTGAATTATTTTCTAAAATATTTTTAAATTATTCATTTATCATGAAAGAAATTGAGTTTTAATTTCTTCGCATCTATCTTGCTCTATCCTCGTTTCCTAATTCATCTATGCTTATTTTCTCTTTTATATCGAGTATTTCCATATTTTTTACACTTTTTCTTCATACTAAAGTAATCATAAAAAATAATAGAACAATGTACTCCTTGGGTGGAGCTATTTGTATATGAGGAGGTGTCAGTGGGATCGAATACAGTTATTCTTTTATTTCAATGAAGCTCCATTTATTTACGAAAAATAAATAATTTAAAAGTATTTTTCAAAAGATTGTGGTTTGTATTGCTAGTAAAAAATTAATTAATATAAAAATTCATTATCGACGATACGTTGTACTTAAATATTTTGTGTTTATTTATTTATTTTAACGATTTAAATGATTTTTTAAAATATTTTCTAAATGAACTTTTTGATTAAACAAACATTACATAATCAAGTTATGGCACAATCTTCATTGTTTTTTTTTTTTTATGAAATGAAACTTAAGCAGAGATTAAACTTTTGTTGTCCCTAATTGCTGGCCGTCAACATGTATTGTTATAGACTATAAAGGATTTTCAACATAACAAGGAAGCATTCCATTTCATCCTAATTTCCTAAAACTAATTCCAGCATCTAGTCTATTCGAATGTCACTTTATGAAATGTAAATATATATAACATTAAATTTCTTATATTCACAATTGGGGAAAAAAAGGCTCAAGAAAATTAAAGACACTAACTTTCAAAAGAGTACTCATCAATAATTGAATTTCTAAAGAAAATAGAGATAGCCTGATTGTGTGTAACAAAAAAATTTCACGCTACCACTCTTTTTTAATGATTACAAATTTCCCACTGGTTGCAACCAAAGAAATATAATTCAAGATTAATGATGACACAAAAATAATACTTTGATTATTGATGTAATTGAGAGTTTTTAATAATATCATCACTGCAACGTATTCAAATAAAACCTTATAGGGAACAAATAATTTAACCAAAATAAGAAATTGTCTCACTCGAAAATGTGAATAAATTATTTTTAAAAAAAACGACAAAAATAAAATAACCCTACAATATCTCGTGCTGAAGCGATTTTTTTCTTTATTTTGAGTAATATTTTTTCAATATAACTACCCGTGTTTTTTTGTCTATAAACTCGTTATTATATATTCAAAAATCTTTCTTTTGTTAAATTAAATTTCAAAAAAAATTCCAGCATTTCAAAAAAATTCCATCCTATAATATAACAAAAAAAAGAAGCTCCAGGGAATGGGAATTATCCCAACTTATTTTCCATCGACCAAATCGTTTTTGAAAAAAGCAAACAATGAAAGTCCAGAAAACACTTTCCGGAAACTATTTTCATTAAAACAAACGCACCCTTTATAACAATAATTAAAGAGTTTGAGATAGTATGTTTCCGTAGAAATCAATGTTGAATCTTGAAATCATTTCCTATTTTACTAATCTTTAACCTGAATCAAATAAGGAAAGAACCTCTCATTCCTCAGTGCACTCTCAAAACTCGACTTCAAAGCAATCACAATTCCAACGGTAAACTAACCATATTCCCTCTCTATAGCCTCTCATCTTTCTATTCTCTCTACAACGTTGTCTCTCGCTCTTTCTCTCTCTCGCACTCTCTGAATTTCTCCGCACCCTGTTGCCCTTTGTTTTTCCTCCAAAGTATTTTCCTGTTTCTTCAACCGAAAAACCCATGAAGCTCGTCGATTTCTTGGGCCCCAGATCGCCTCCCATCAACGTCATCCTGAGAGGCAAGTTCCACTCGCCGCCGTTGATGGACTCTTCGCCATCATGCGTTTCTTATCAGCACGATCATGAGAAGAAACCCATTGGCGACCGCCTGAGAAGCGAGGTCCACTCGACCCCGTCCGTGGACTCTTTGTCGTGTCTTTCTTATCTGCACGATCAGGAGAAGAATGGCGACAAAGGGGCCAGTGGTTATTTCTTCTGCAGGAGTGGTGGCAGCTCGCGAGTTCTTCCCCCTCGCACCTGATCAGGACACGAAGGAAGACCGCGACCCTCGTCAAGAAATCGTTCCCGCCCAACCGAAGCGAAAATGCATGGCCTCACTTACCGATGCCGAAACCTCGGTTGTGGAGAAGAAGGCGAAGCACAGAAGAACGCAGAAGGGAAAGAAAGAGGCCTCAGGACGTGATACAGAGGACGTTTCCACAGAGTTGGTGCTGCTCTTCGACCCTTATAAGATCAAGAAGAAGCTTACGCAAAGCGATCTTGGCCACCTGTCGAGACTCTTGATCGGGCGGGACTTAGTGACGAGCCACGTTCTCCGATGGATGAGCGAGGAGACAGTGAGGCAAGTCGAGAGCGGCAAGGGGGCCGAAGTCATCGTGAGGGACGTGGACACGTGCTCTGAGCATCGACTTGTGTTCGTGTTCTGGACGTCGTCTAGATCCTTTGTCCTCAAGGGGGGTTGGATCAAGGAGTTCGTGAAACGGAGGGAGTTGGAGGTCGGTGATGAGGTCGGGATATATTGGGATCCTAGTGCTAGCAAGTTCCACTTTAGCCTCCTTCACATGGTGAATTAGACTTGATCTTGAATTAGTATTGTTTTTGTTAGGTGACCAATAGGAAAATTTTGATCTCTAGAAAAGGATATTAGTGATGGGAATTCTATTGTATGTAGTCAAACTATCTCTAATTTTCCCCATAAATTCAATTTACACTTCTTTTTAATCCCGGTTTTATGTCTCTAATTTTCTTGTGTGAGTTTTCACTATCTTTGAATGGACACTTATTTGAAAAACTTTTGAATTCTACCTACACAACTCAATTGTCTGCCAAATTTCAAGAATTTGGCATATTCATTTTTTATCATCGTGAAAAAGCCACCTAGTCCTAAAGATTCAAAAGATTGCCGAAGAGGCAATTTGTCGGTTTATTTGTCATTAGCATTAATTTATTGGTATTAGGAAATCCATTCTCTTTGTTTGAGTGTTTTTTCCGGCCAAATGTGTAATGTAATAGCTTTGATGAAAACGGAAGAGGAGAGAACAAAAGGGCTCTTCTTGTTGCATCAAAATTTTACAATCTTTTAAGGGTAGTTCGGAGTTCAAAAGGATATCATTGAGATTCAAGTATTCTCCAAGTACAGGATTTTCCCTGTGACCCTAGTCCGGAGCGGGCAGTTTTTCAACAACTCTCTGTCACCAACATGGAAATAAATCTAGTCATCTGTCTAATGCCAAAAACTAAACAATAAAAGTAGTAAAAAACCAGAAAAGCCCTAACCTACAATTCATCACACCCACTCACTCACTCACTCTACCCAAACCAGAAAGGCTTGTTGATTGCAACAGTCTAGCAACACCGATGCTGACTCTGTTGAGATTTGGCTCCACCGTATATTTGTCTTGCTATTGTGGCTAGCTGAGAGAGGGACTGTCAAAATGACTTAATGTCTATTGAGGAGAAATATTATCAAGCATGATCTTTTAGCCGAGACAATGCAATATAACTCAAATCAAACCCATAGATACTTCACTTTTTTGCTCAATCAAAAAAAGATTCAAATGAAATTGGAGTTCTAAGTGTACGAACCATCAACCTGACCGTTCTGTAGCTGCAGGCATTCACTTGACTCTAGGATGTCCAAAGCTTCAGCATGCCTCTCAGTAGATATGTATCTGAAATACGAGCATAAAATTTACATCATTCAAGAGGTATCAAAGCCCTTTTAAAGAAGGCCAATGCAACCAAGACTACCAGGACAATTTGCCTTCATAAAATGAGAAGGGGCGAGTTTTTTCAGTTCACTGATATTAAGCAATATGACTTTGAACTTTAAAAGATTTAAATGATTTACAGAAGAAATTGCTTGCTTAACAAACAGAGTGGGCACATTCATAAACACAATTAGACGATCATCCTCTCCCCCTGGTTAATACCTAAAAGATCTGCTGCAACTAAGCAGGATGTACATTCAAACATCATACACTGCTTGCATAGAATAAGCAGCAGCTATCCACATTTAGTCTAACACATTGCTATTGTTAAGATCAGGGTACATGATTACCATTTGGACACTAGTTTGAAGGGGGGAGTAATGTTCTTCCCTATGGTCTTGAACTTTTGAGGAGGTTGTTGAAAGTCTCTGCTGTGCCCCTGAAGTTCATACCAAGAAGCATCCACTAAATTTGGTGCCTTTGGATTCTCATAGTTGATACAAATGGCGGAATTGGAGGGGCAAATCCTTGCCTTGGTGTCTGAATCCACCAGATTGCTAACAACCATCTTTTCCTTTACAAGAAGTTCAATTTTCAGGACGTAATCCCAGCATCTGAATCTAGAGAAAGTGAATCAGAGTCAGTCTCACCTTCCTAATGTTTTTCTGTGTGCAGATTTGTTTTGTACTCAGATCACATGGCTCATATAATATGCTGCTAATTACACTTCTTATTGTAGTTTCATCAATTGGCAATCACTAATCATATAATAATACATCAATAACTAATTATTCCCCTCAACACCTGAAGCAAATTTAGGAATTTTGTTTCCATCGACGATGGAGACTAAGACTAAGGCAATGTCCACAAGAATAATTCATTCCATTGATAGTAGAATGTTTCCTGTACAAAATGAAAGATTGCTGATGCTTTTTTTCTTCTCATGACATGATTCAACGAAGGCAGAAAATGCAACTAGATGGATTAGTTCTACAGTTGTGGATGTTCTACATCTATCCCTGTGGTGTACAGTCACAATTAAGGAAAGAATTCCATACACTCAAATGCAATCGGAATGTTGGTCTTGATAGACAATACAATATTCACACGGGTACAATTAACAAACATATTAAATTTGTAAATAGTTATCAACAGTCATTGCCAGAGATTACCACCATTGTTATGATCACCAAACTGTAAACAAGGACTTCAGCGATGCATGCAATCGCCTTCGCTTTTTCCAGGTGGAGGTACATCATCAGTTAGGGATTCAAACGGAACACTAGAAGTCCCATCAGAAGATGTGGAAAATGGTCTAGAGGTTTCTTGTTGTCTTTTGTAGCTCCCATTACTCTCTCTCTCTCATCTCACACTTTCTTTTCGTCTTTTTCCTTCTCCAAATCCCTTATTCCATTGTCTTCTCTCTCCTCCTTTTTCGTTTCTTCACTACTCTTTTTTTTTTTTTTTTTTTTTTGCAGATCTATGGCTCACCAGCAGATCTGGTGTCAATCTCACTTCGATACTCTCGCCACCACGCAATCCTTTAGCGTCAAACAGGTCGTGCTGCCCACTCAAGTTTGGATGTGTTTTATATGGGTGCATCGCAGTTGTGTTTCACTCGAAGATAGTAGTTCAAGGTAGCAGTTACATCCGCTGGACACTCATAGACTTGCATTCTTTTTCACTGAGGAAGTATGAGAAGAAGCTTTACATATGGGACTTGAGATCTTCAACGTACAAAAGAATTCCGAGATGGGTTGTTCCTCGAAGAAAGTGTGCCGCCCAAGCAAACAACCAGTTAGTAGCATTTCCAAGCAACTCTGTACATTGTAATTGAAAAACCGGGTGCAAAAGTAGAAACCAACACAAGAAGATATCGATCCGAGTTCACTGATTATAATTACCGAAAGGAAACAAGCAAAGAAACAATACAAACAAGAGCAATTCGGTGGGGTCCAAGAGGAATGAGTGGTGATAGACAATTGAAAATAGTAATTGAATCGGAACATTGAATTGCTCCATTTCTTTCAATCTCCCAACTCCTTCATCAGAGTAATTTCATCGAACTCTAGGTGGGCATGGTGTTCCATGACGAGGAAACAAATCCAAAACAGAGAAAGAAGACAAAGGGTATCGAGAATGGACCCAGATGTAAGAGCAAGTGGGGAGGACAAGGACATGGAGTTGATCATGGCACGTCGGCGTGGGGAAATGCAGTGGTGGGAAGCCAAGCCTAGGCCTCGCTTCGAGGAAGGGGCGAAGATGGGGTGATGTCCATCGCTCTTCCACACAGTCTCAGAGCGCGTACTAGAGGCAAGCCACCTTGTCCTCCGCCTTGAACCTCTGTCGGGGCTGATTCTACGGTGAGCCCTCACCAAAGGCTCCGCCATCGCTAGCGGTAGTGGCGGCCGGCTGGAAAGCCTATTGAAATGAAAAAGAAAGTCCGATGAAGTCATAGTGGGCCAACGTGTACACGAATGAATGGACTACCATAGATCTTAAGCAACAGGTGGCAATCATCATGCCGATCATCATTTTTCATTTTTTTAGATTTTTTATTTCCCCAAAAATAAAAATTTAGAAAATATTTTCATATATATTACCCCTCATATCTTTTAAAATTATTACAAATAATTTTTTCATTATCGACAATAATTTTATCTAAATATTTATAGCGATTGTCTTTTATTCATTCATTTTTAGAAATAAATAAAGCCCTTAATTGCTTTCATATTTCTGCCTCTCTATCCTCTCCTACTAATTTATCTTCGCTTACTTCCTTTTTCATATGGATTATTTCTATATTATTTTTTTCACTTTTTCAACGTACATACATTATCTTAAAAAATAGGGTTAATATCGTGAAAAACTCCATGCCGGTACATTTGCGATAATTTTACCTTAAAATAATTTTTTAATCTCGAAAAACTCAAAACTAGTACACATGTGATAAATTTACTATATTTAATTTTCATTATATTTTATTGTCAAATTATTCAGCTAGATGATATATGGCCGTTGATGGGTATACTAATTTAGCGTTTTACTCTCTCCTGGTGGCCTTGCGAGGGCTCTCTCGAAGGCTTGCCTTGTTGAGAGTAGCGGCAAGGCGACTGGCGTGTCCATGCCAAGCCGTCCGAGGTCCCGTCCTCGGCCTTGTCTTCACGTTCACGGGAGGTCCTCACTCACCAAGTCCTCGATAGGCTATCGAGGAGCTAGAGGCTAATGGCGTTCTTGGTGGGGTTCACCCACTTCATCATCTTGAGCGAACCCGTGACCATCACGGAGATGCTGGACGGCTCGGCCTTTGCCGACCACCCTATGAAGGAGTCGGTGTACAAGCTCCGGTTCCACTGAGCGATGGGTTTCGCTCCCTATGGTGAGTACTGGCACAACCTGATGAAGTCAGAGTGCGCCCTCGCCAAATGCTTTACCGTTTAGTAGTGGCGGCTAGTTGCTGTCTGGAGAGCTACAAAGAAACAAAATAGAAAGTCCAATGAAGTTAGAGCGGGCCAACATGTAGACGCAACTGATGAATTCGACTACTTAGTTCTTACATGGCATTGATGCCTAATGGCTCATGTCTCAAAATTATCAATTTTTCTTTGATTAAGTTCAGTTTATTATACAAAAAATAAAAATGTGAAAAATATTTTTATAAATATGATTGTTTCTATTGCTTGAGGTAATTAATAAATAATTTTTTTATTATCAACAATAATTATGTCAAAACATTTTCAATGGCTTATCGCAATCTAAGCTATCATATTTAGAAATATAATTTTCAAGTTATTTATTTTTCAAAAAATAAATGTAGCCTTAAATTCTTCCTTATTTTTCTTTGTCTATCCTCTTTTTAATTTGTACTAGCTTTCTTTTTCATATGGAGTATTTCTATATTTTTTTTCACCTTTTCTTCGTACTTATGTAATATTGAAAAGTAGTAGGACAATGTACTTCTTTGATGGAGCTATCTGCATAGGAGGAGGCGTCTGCGGGATCAAATTTTGTTTTTACTACAATTATTCTTTTATTTTAAAAATTATTTATTTCATAAAAATAATAGTTTAAATTTTTTTGAAGATTATATGAAAAATGCGAACAAATTAATAAAAAGAAGAAGACAGATATAGCAAGTTTATAGTATCTTGTACCAATGCCATATCATTTCTTTATTTTATGCAATTTTTTGCAATGTAGTTACCAGTGTTTTTTCTATGAACTCTTTATTATATACATATAGAAATATTTCTTTTGTTAGAATAATAAATTTTTTTTTTAAAGTCCTGTCCTATAATTACATGATGTAAATGATGTAACAGGAAGAAGATGCTCCCGGGAATTATCCCCAACTCATTATTATAATAATTAAAAAGTTTTGTGATATCATAGTTTTCGTGGGAAATCAATCTTGAATCTTCAAATTATTTCCTATTTTACTATTCTCTTAACCTGACTCAAATTAGGAAACAACCTCTCACTCCTCAGCGCACTCTCGAAACTTGACTCCAAAGCCATCCCAATTCCAACGGTAAACTAACCTTATATTTCCCTCTCTGTAGACTCCGAGTCCTCATCGTCCTCTGTCTTCCTCTTCTCTCTACAACGTTGTCCTTCTCTCTTTCGCTCTCTCTGAATTTCTCTGCACCGTCTTGCCCTCTGTTGTTCCTGCGAAGCACTTTCCTGTTTCTTCAACCAAAAACCCATGAAGCTCGTCGATTTCTTGGGCCCCAGATCGCTTCCCATCCGCATCGTCCTGAGAAGCGAGGTCCACTCGCCCCCGTCCATGGACTCTTCGTCATCGTGCCTTTCTTATCAGGAGAAGGACCGCGACAAAGGGGCCAGAGATATTTCAGATGCAGGGGTGATGGTAGCTCGCGTCTTCTTCCCCCTCACGCCTGATCAGAACACGAAGGAAGTTGGGGGCCCTCGTCGAGAAATTGTTCCTGCCCAACCAAAGCGAAAATCCTTGGCCTCATTCCCCGATGCTGAAACCTTGATTGTGGAGAAGAAGGCGAAATACAATAGAGTGCAGAAGGGAAAGAAAGAGGACTCGGGATGTGATACTGAGGAGGTTTCCACAGAGTTGGTGCTGCTCTTCGACCCTTATAAGATCAAGAAGAAACTTACGCAAAGCGATCTCCCGAGAGGCCATGCCCGCTCGCTGTCGTTGATGGACTCTTCATCCCCGTGCGTTTCTTATCTGCACGGTCAGGAGAAGGATCGTGACGAACAGGCCAAAGATATTTCAGATGCAGGAGTGGTGGTCCCTTGCGTCAACTTCCCTCACGCCTGATCAGAACACAAAGGAAGTCAGCAGCCCTCGTCAAGAAATCGTTCCCGCCCAACTGAAGCGAAAATCCAAGGCCTCACTTGCCGATGCCGAAACCTTAATTGTGGAGAAGAAGGCGAAGTACAAAAGAACGCAGAAGGGAAAGAAAGAGGCCTCAGGATGTGATACAGAGGAAGTTTCCACAGAGTTGGCGCTGCTCTTCGACCCTTATAAGATCAAGAAGAAGCTTACGCAAAGCGATCTCGGCCACCTGTCGAGACTCTTGATAGGGCGGGACTTAGTGACGAGCCACATTCTCCAATGGATGAGCAAGGAGACAGTGAGGCAAGTTGAGAGCGGCAAGGGGGCTGACGTCATCGTGAGGGACATGGACACTGGCTCTGAGCATCGACTTGTGTTCGTGTTTTGGGCATCGTCTGGGTCGTACGTCCTTAAGGGAGGCTGGATCAAGGAGTTCATGAAACGGAGGGGGTTGGCAGTTGGCGACGAGATCGGGATATATTGGGATCCTAGTGCTAGCAAGTTCCACTTTAGCGTTCTTCACAAGGCGAATTAGACATCATCTTGAACTATTGTTGTTGTTGTTCAGTGACCAACAGAACTAGTACTGTTTCTGTTTGGTGACGACAGGAAAATTTTGATCTCTAGAAAAGGATAGTAGTGATTGAATTCTATTGTATGCAATCAAACTATCTCTCAGAAATTCAATTCATTAGAGTGTTTCTTTTGATGCCCGGTTCTATCTCTAATTTTCTTGTGAGTTTTCACTGTGGTAATATCTTAGGGTGGATAGAGTTGATTATTGTAGATTGGTAACATTTGACTTTCTTAATCCTGTCTGAGCACAAATTTTAAACCATCCTTTTTTAAGACGGACATCTTATTTGGTAATGATTGGCGTGACTCTGTTGGCTATTTATTTCTGTTACGTAAATAGGCCTTCTGCAATAGACACGTCATATTTGCTTCTGGTTTTAGAGTTGCAGTTTTGTAATGGTGGCCGCATTAATGGGCAAGTATAAGCATACGCTGGCTTGGTTTCCAGTACATGCCTGTAGATGAGTGTGCAGATTGCAATGCTGTTGACAGTTCAATACATGCCTACTTATTCTGCGCTTTAACCTCAACAGTGAATGCACAAGCTGGTTGTTAGTTAAACACCCCAAATCATTAGCTCAGATGTTTTGCAATAGCATAAGATATCCAAAGGCGCCAAAGTTAACTTCTTGTAGCTTAATCCAGCCTTGGCCATGGACACTTGTTTGAAAAACTTCTGAATCCCTACCTGCACAGCTTAGTTGTCTGCTAAATTTGGAGCGTCTGGCATGTCCCTTTTTGATCATCAAGAAAAAGTCACCTAGTCCTAAAGATCCAAAAGATTGTCTGGCAAGCCTCCTGGTCCTCCATCTCGAACCTCTGTTGGGGCTGGTTCGGCACACTCTTGGGACCCTCACCAGAGGCTCTGCCGTCGGTGGCAGCAGCAGTCGCCATCTGGTGAGCCACAGAGAAAACGAAAAAGAGAGCCTAATGAAGTCAGAGTGGGCCAGCGTGTACACGTAACTGATGAATGGACTACCACATATCTTACATGGCACTGATCAAGCAACATGTGGCAATCGTCATTTTCTTGGTATGCCATTCTTGCAATAAGTTTTCGCCAGTAACTATTCCCTTTGAATTCAGTTTACAGTAGTGATAATTAAGCTTAACTGTTCTAGCAATTTAGCTTCTGAGATCATAGTTTTTTGGCGATTGTACAGAGTCCCTTTTGGCGAAAGTATTTGTTCTGCCAACAAGAAGTTCACTTTTCCAGAAGCAAAAAAAAAGAGAAAAAAGCAATCCCAAAGTCTGAATGCAGAGAAAGTGAATCAGAGTCAATCATGCCTTGTTGTGTGTAGATATGTCTTATATTCAAACAACATGGCACACACAATTTGCTACTAATTCTTCTCTTTTTGGACATTGTCTTGTTCTCTGGCAGATTGCTAACATCTTTTCTGCTAACAAGAAGTTTGATTTTCCGAGAAGCAATCCCAGAGTTTGAATCCAGAGAAAGTGAATCAGAGTCAATCTCATCTTCCCAATACTTTTCTATGCGCAGAAATGTTCTGCTTTCAGATTACATGGCTCATATAATATGCCGCTAATCACACTTTTTCTCTCATCTTAGTTATCATTAACTTGGCAACAATATATCATATACATAGATAACTAATCATTCCCCTCAACATATTCAGTAAATTTAGGATTTTTATTTCACACAATGATGGAGGATAAGACAGTGTGCACAAGGCACGGCAGACAATGCCCAATGGAGGATAATTCATTCCATTGATAGCAGAGCATCTCCTTTATAAGATTAAACCCGGCAATGATTGCCGACACGCTTTTGTTTTTACAAGATGTTTCAACGAAGTCAACAAGAGCTTCTTTCTAAAGAAAACTGCAGTATGTACATCATGCCCTGTGGATTAGTACAGTCACAATTAAGGAATGAATTCAAATACTCACATGCAATCAGAACATTCACGTGCATACCTAGTCAAACATTCCTAGAAAAACGTATTACATTTGTAAATAGTTATCAACGACAATTGCCAGAGATTAACTCCATTGTTTACAATTACCAAACTGCGAATGAGGATCTGGTGATGCATGCAGTCGCCTTTGCTTTGTCCAGATGGAGGTACCACATCATCACTTAGGGAGCCAAAGGGAACACTACAGGTTTCATCAGAAGATATGGCAACTGGTCTGGAGGTTTCTCCCTATGTCTTCTGTAGCATCACAAGAAGCTCCATCTTTTGCTCGCAGTGAAATGGGAGATCTTCCCCTTCCTGAGGCAATTTCACAGTTGTCTAAGAGTTGATGATTGTGCTGTAGAGAAAATAATGGGTGCTTGAGTAGTGCCACATAGGATTTACAGTAGTCCATCCATCAGTTTCTGTGTACATACCAGGCCCCACTCTGGCTTCATCCTGCTCCTTTTTCATTTCTTCACAGCTCCGTTTATTCTCTCTCTCATCCCTCACTTTTGTTTCTTCATCTTCTTCCTTCTCCAAATCCCTTAGTCCAACCCCAACTTCAAATCTCTTCTCTCTCTTTGGCTTTTTCGTTTCTTCACAACTCCCTTCTTTTTGCGCACATCTCTGGTTCACCGGTGGTTCTGGAGTCAATGTCGCCCTCAGTACCCTCACCACTGCGCTATCCTTTGGCATTGAACAGCTCATGCTGCTCACTCAGGTTTTGGATATGTTTCATATGGATGTGTTGCAGTTATAACATGTGTCTATTGTATTTAGAGATGCATAAAACAGAAAAGTCGATATATCTCTCAAAGATGTGTACGGACCCAAGAAGAACCTATAAATGCATTACCGAAAGAAGCATCTTTATGCAGGAGAACCACACCCTACTGAGACAGATACCAAGAAAGAAGAAGTAAAACAGAGCAGTTCAAGCTAGCAGCTACAACCATTTGACACTCATAGACTTGCCTTTATTTTCGCCCAGTGTGAGATGAAATTTACCTATAGGACTTGAGATCTTTAGAGGACAAAAGAAATCCAAGATAAAGAAGAAAAGTGTCCTGCCCAAGCAAACAGCCTATTAGCAGCATTTCCAAGCAACTTTATACATAGTGATTGAAAGACCAAGTGCGCAGTAACCAAAACAAGAAGATATGGATTCGAGATCACTGATTATAAATACAGAAAGGAACTAGGCAAAGATATGTGGGTTCCAGGAAGAACGAGTGATGACCGACAAAAAAAACAGTAATTGAACCAGAACATGGAATTAGTCAATTTCTTCCGGTTATTGAGCAAGAAACAACAAAAACCCAAGCTGCATCATTAGGGTAATTTCATCGGACACCTGGTGGGCCTAGCATTCCATGACAAGGCGACCGATCCAAAACACTGAAAGAGGACCAAGGGTATCGAGAACGGACAGAAATGTAAGAGCGGGACGATGGCGGACATATAGTCAGCCTTGGCGTGACGGAATGCGAAGACACAGAAGCGGGAAGCCAAGCCAGGGCCTCGCTTCTAGGGAGGGGCGAAGGTGGGGATGTTGTCCATCGCTCTGCTGCCGCATCGGAGCGCGTACTGGAGGCAAGCCTCCTTGTCCTCTGTCTCGAACCTCTGTTGGGTTGGTTCGGCACACTCTTCGGGCCCTCGCCAGAGGCTCCGCCGTAGGTGGCGGCGGCGGCGGCGGCGCCCGTCTGGTGAGCCGTGAAGAAACGAAAAAGAGAGTGATGAAGTCAGAGTGGGCCAGCGTGTACAAGTAACTGATGAATTGGACTACTTTTGACCTTACGTGGCACTAATCAAGCTCCACGTAAAGGAGCCTAACAGCTGACGTGTTAGGTGATGGCTGTTCCAGCAGCGCATCTTGTAATCCTTGTAATCAATTATATTACTTGAAATACTTAATTAATAATTTTTATTATCAATAATAATTACATCAAAATATTTTCGATGACGATAAAAATATTTTTTCTTTTATTTATTTTATAAGTGATACAAGCGATTATTTTCTAAAATATTTTTAAATTATTCATTTGTCAAGAAATAAATTGAGTCTTAATTTCTTCCCTATCCTCATTTCCTAATTCATCTTTGCTTACTTTATCTTTCATATGGAGTATTTCTATGTTTTTTCACTTTTTCTTCATACTAACGGAATCATAAAAATAATGGGACAATGTACTCCTTGGGTGGAGCTATTTGTATATGAGGAGGTGTTAATGTGGGACCGAATATAGTCATTCTATTATTTTAATAAAAAGCTTCGTTTATTTTACAAAAAGTAAATAATTTAAAAAGTATTTTCCTAAAGATTGTGTTTTATCGCTAGTGAAAATTGATTAATATAAAATTCATTATCGACAATAAGTTATACCTAAATATTTTCTTGGATGATGAAAATATTTAGTGTTTATTTTTTTTAACGATACAAGTGATTTTTTTAAATATTTTTTGAATTAATTTTTTTGCGAAACAAATATAACATAATCAAGCTAAGGCACAATCTTCATTGCTTATTTATGAAATGAAACTTAAGCAGAGATTAAACTTTTGTCGTCCTTAGTTGCTGGCCGTCAACATGTATTATTCTGGACTATAAAGGATTTTCAACATAATAAAGAAGCATTCCATTTCATCCTAATTTCCTAAAACTGATTCCAGCATCTAGTATATTCGAATGTTACTTTATGAAATTTAAATATATAACATTAAATTTCTTAGATTCACCACAATTGGCATAAAAAAAAAGGCTCAAGAAAATTAAAGATACTCTAACTTTCAAAAAGAGTATTGATCAAAAATTGAATTTCTAAAGAAAATAGAGATGGCCCGATTGCGTGTAACAATAAAATTCCATGCTACTACTCCTTTTCTAATGATTACAAATTTCCCATTGGTTGCAACAAAAAGAAATATAATTCAAGATTAATGATGATACAAAAATAATACTTTGATTATTGATATAATTGACAGTTTTTAATAATATCAGCACTTTAACATGTTCAAATAAAACCTTATAGGGAACAAATAATTTAACCAAAACAAGAAATTGTCACACTCGAAAATGTGAATAAATTCTTTAAAAAAAAGACAAAGATAAAATAACCCTACAATATCTCGTGCCAACACAATTTTTTTTCTTTATTTTGTGAAATTTTGTTTCAATGTAACTACCCGTGTTTTTTTTTTTGTCCATAAACTCGTTATTATATATTCAAAAATATTTCTTTTGCTAAATTAAATCGAAAAAAATTCCAGTGTTTCAAAAATTCCGGCCTATAATAAAACAAAAAGAAGAAGCTCCAGGAATTATCCCCAACTCTTTATAACAATAATTAAAGAGTTTGAGATGGTATAGTTTCCGTAGGAAATCAATCTTGAATCTTGAAATTAGAAAGAACCTCTCATTCCTCAGTGTACTCTCAAAACTCGACTTCAAAGTAATCACAATTCCAACGGTAAACTAACCATATTCCCTCTCTATAGCCTCTTGTCTTTCTATTCTCTCTACAACGTTGTCTCTCTCTTTCGCTCTCTCTGAATTTCTCCGCACCCTATTGCCCTCTGTTGTTCCTCCGAAGTACTTTCGTGTTTCTTCAACCGAAAAACCCATGAAGCTCGTCGATTTCTTGGGCCCCAGATCGCCTCCCATCAGCGTCGTCCTGAGAGGCAAGGTCCACTCGCCGCCGTTGATGGACTCTTCGCCATCATGCGTTTCTTATCAGCACGATCATGAGAAGAAACCCATTGGCGACCGCCTGAGAAGCAAGGTCCACTCGCCCCCGTCCATGGACTCTTTGTCGTGTCTTTCTTATCTGCACGGTCAGGAGAAGAATGGCGACAAAGGGGCCAGTGGTATTTCTTCTGCAGGAGTGGTGGCGGCTCGCGAGTTCTTCGCCCTCGCACCTGATCAGGACACGAAGGAAGACCGCGACCCTCGTCAAGAAATCGTTCCCGCCCAACTGAAGCGAAAATCCATGGCCTCACTTACCGATGCCGAAACCTCGATTGTGGAGAAGAAGGCGAAGTACAGAAGAACGCAGAAGGGAAAGAAAGAGGCCTCAGGATGTGATACAGAGGAGGTTTCCACAGAGTTGGCGCTGCTCTTCGACCCTTATAAGATCAAGAAGAAGCTTACGCAAAGCGATCTTGGCCACCTGTCGAGACTCTTGATCGGGCGGGACTTAGTGACGAGCCACGTTCTCCGATGGATGAGCGAGGAGACAGTGAGGCAAGTTGAGAGCGGCACGGGGGCCGAAGTCATCGT
>CM024697.1:24024242-24258610 GCA_014182845.1 Corymbia calophylla | reverse complement strand
GATGTTCTGGGTCCAAAATGGTTTTAGTAAACATTGCAATCCTTCATTTAAAACTTTGTGCTTTGGTTTCAACCAACTCATCGTTTAATTGAGCTGAAATATTCATTTCTCATTTGGCTAATTCAGGAATCTTGATAATGTCGTTTGTCAGTAGATCTTTCTATCCATATTCCTGTTACAATAAAATTGTACCTATATTTTATATTTCCTTGGCTGAGTGGCCAGAACCTTGAGACTATAGTGAGAGAAGGAAAAAAAGGAAAGGAAACCTTTGGGGGTGGGAGGTTGTCTTCTGGAGGTTGTACTCAACAATGGTTTTTCACATACCCTCTACCTAATAATCTAGTGTTTTGTTTGATCTCGGGTTGATTACTTGGCAATGTACATGGAAACTTAAGCTGGGTGATCTTATTGGATGGGGCTTTCTGATTGACTTATGATCATTGTGTGTGATAATACCGTATCTCATGTTTCCTGATTAGGAATAAATTTAAATTTTTGCAGTTTCAAGGAAGTTGCCCAGATGCCTTTTTCTACTATTTCAAAAAAGATATGTTGTAAGAATTTATTGCCTCTATTCCCTCTTACGTCAGTTTCAGCATCCGCCAGATACATTCCAATTTCAATGTCCTTCTATGAGGTATTTACCCTTAATCTGAATCTACAATTTTAACAGGAGATCTGCATGTGCAGAGTACAACTGCTTTTTCATGCTAATCACTTCTTCGTATGGCTCTGTAGGATGCCTCTGAATTTGCTTGATCTAATCAGACTCATGAAGTTGGGTTTGCAGATTATATTTCCTTCCAAATACCCAACGAGTCTTTTTTAGATGTTACAAACTGTATAGCTGTAGTGAGGGGATTTATGGATGATTCAAGCAATGTGAAGCAGGGAAGACCTTTGGAAGCAATCTTGTTGTGCATCCCTTCTGGTTACCATTGTGTGGATTTGGCTCTATATAAGGTAAGAGCCTGGTATGTCATACTTTAAGAATTTGTGGATGTGGCTAATATATTTTGTTTTGAAACAGGAACATCAAATTGTTATGTTGCTAAATAAGATGAATGATTCTGGTGAAAACTTGGGAGATGCCTGGATGATGATCTTGCAAGCCAGTGACCTTCCATTTGTGCATATTTCAGGAATCACTTGGGCAAATAACTGGGAGTTGTACCAATTAAAGGTAACTCATGGATCCAAAGCTTGCATATTGATTTCGTACTTGTAATAAGTAGAGGATGCTGCTGAGTTCTGTTTGTTCTGATGCATGTCAGTTCACTATTTAAAACATTGATGGCAAAAAGAAAATTACTTTTTGGTCGGCTCCTGTTCTTTTCAGTTTTTTAAGGCCTGTCCAGTCTGGTTTCACAGCAGAAACAGTAGTGGTCAAGAACTGGTGGTATTAACCCTATTGTTATTAAGAACTGGTGGTATTGACCCTATTGTTATCCGGCGTAACTGTCAACTGTCAACCCACAATCCTGTCAACTAGTTTGGACCAGTTCTATGCATTCAAAAAGTTTAAAGGAAGAGTGTTGAGTTGGGTTGGGGTTTGGAATTCCAACCCCTGACTCCAACCTCTTGTAACTAACAAGTGTGCCAACCAGTCGTTCCAGTGTCTTCTTGCTTCAATTTGTGGTGCATTATATATATCGACCTTATTGGCTTAAGCTATTAGAAATTTAAACGATGCTCTTGAGAACTTGAATCTTGTCATTTATGCTCGGGAGGCTCTGCTGACTCAGCCAGACATCTAGTGTTCTGAACATGTGTAATCTAATATATGTAATATATATAGAGTATTCTATCAGATGACATCACATGCAATATGTTAAACCGGTTAAACTGGTAGAGCACAGAACTAACAGTTTGACCGGTTGAACCACTTGTCCAGTTTCAAAAACACCTGGACTTTTGTTCTTCCTATCTTTTATTTATCTGCTTTCCTCATCAGCATCTGGAGCAGCAGCTTAGTTTTTCCTCCTATGTGCATGGACATGCTATTTCACGCTTGGAATTTTGAAAGATGTTTTACTTTCTGCCTTATCATAACTGCAAAATTTCCTACTTATCTTGGCAGTTGGAGCCTTCTGCTTGTTTGTATGTTAAGAAATAGGCATGTGCTGTTCCTAATTGGTTTTTTTTTTTTGTTGGTTGGAATGTCCCTAATAGGTAAGAAGTGCCATTTTTGCTTCTATTTTGTGAGAACATTTTTTGCTTCTTTATCTTATTCTCACTCCTGAAACACTAACCCAATGAAACTATGCATCTAGGACTCTATATTACACCTAGATATGGAGAATGAGAAGATTCGCAGCATTCCCCATACCGTAGTTCCTCCCTTGTCAGTTAGTGGTAAGAATTTTTGACACCGTCATACTATTGAGCTAAGGATTAAATCATTGTCATGCATTCAATTTTATAGTCCTGAAATTTTTTTCCTTAAGGTTCTTACCATGTCCATCTGCATTTTTGGATGTTTGGAAATTTATTCCTGCCCATACTATTTCCTTTGTTTATCAATGCTGATAAACTTGCTAGTGTCATTAACAATTCTATCTTGTTGACTAGGTAATGGACTGAATAAATCCTGTCCATGCTCCTTACTGCATTTTTACTTAACAGCCTACTCTTACGTTTAAATACGACTGACATAAGTACATTGTGTCTCTTTAATGGACCACTTCATATTTGTTCCCACAGTTTGAAGTGCAAACTTATGCTCCAAAGAAAAATAACTTTTTCAGAAGAAGTAAGATACTAATGTATCAGGTTTTCTCCTAAATTTTTAAATCAATTGAGAGGTCAGAGCGTGAAAAAGATGAATCTTTAGAGGCCAGACAAATACAGAGAATAATAATCTTCTTATCGTAGGTTCACTGCAGTCCAGTCACTGACTGAGAACCTGTACATTTCATGATGATATATACTATCATGGTATCTAGTATAGCAAGATACTGTAGAACATTCATAGTTTACATGCGTAATAGCCTCTTTAGGCACCAAGGTTTGCTTACCGCTTGTGTTTTAGCATAATGCATTTGTTGGTACTTTTGCTTTTACCCAACAATGGTATTCAAACATGTTAGTTACGGCCATATATCAAGGAATGTGGGACTGAAATCAAGTTGTTTTATTTGGCAACAGCAAGCAGAGGTGTGGCTTGTGTTTTGGCTGCAACAAAGCGGGCCCTGGTCTACATACTGGACGAAGATGAAATCTCTGATTCAGAATAACTGTCTGTTCAAGAATGTGGTGGTTATGCTCGTATTGCTCCTGTGGGTGGACCTCTACTCCTTGAAGCTGCAGACATTGGTGTGAGAAGCAATGCATGTGGGTGTTTATGATGGAAGCTTTTTGGCTCCGCCCTTCTTGGAGTCTTGATTTATACCTGCCATGTGCCTGATCTGCTAGGTGGGCATTTGTTGAAGAGAAAATTGGAGTAAAAGGTAACTATTTATCTATTGAGTTAGAGCCATGGCTTCTCCCTGGTGGCAATTGTCATCATGGCATTGCTGCAAGCTTTGAGACCCATTTGATAGTGCCAAGCTTATGCCTCATCTGTATATGTTTGTAACTTTCATATATAAGAGAAACAAATGCTTGGTTTGGAAATATATGTATTTTGGTCGAATGTTTTACTTGGTGGAATTGATAAATTTGCGTTTGAATGTTGAAGTCTCTCACCTAAATTTGACTTGCTTCTCCACGTCACCATTAAATGAGGCATCCAATCCGATGCACAAAAACCTTTCTTGCGTGGAAGGGCTTCCCTCGGGGATCAATATAATTAACATGACTAGCTACTAGATATATAATTTCAAGGTGGCTTTAAAGAAAATTGACCATATTCCAGTCTTAAAGATTCGAAATTCGCAAATAAATGGTGGATTTAGGATTATGAGATTAGGTCTACAATATCTTCAATGGACTTGCAGTTTCTTAATCAAGAGTGTCATGAAGTTGGTAAATTTAATGATGTATGAACACACAAGAATGTTCAATTATTTGAATAGTTCAGGAAGTAAAGAAACTGCAGAATGATACACCAAAAATAAAAGATATAGATGCTCAATCCTATATTAGAAGGATAAAATTCCAGTTCAAACCCAATATTAAATCAAACGGCTTCACCTGCTTTGCATAAAAGCTCATTATAGAGGAATTTAGGCAAAAATTTTGAGGACTTGGAAAACAAGAGAGGGTTAGGTAAACAAGTACGAGGGAACTTAGCATCATAGCTTAACAGTGTATGCGTTTCGGAAAAGGGCTGCATTGCCAGTGGTTAGCAGCAGTAGAAGACTTATCACATGGGACTCCATGGATTTGGTCACAGTTCTAAAGCATAATAAGCGCAGAATCCAATTACACTCTTTGAATGATACAACTCTGCATTCCTTACATGTGATATATCACAAAACTTTTCTGAAAAAATATGTTAGAAAAGAACTGAAGTAGAGAGACACTTTTTGAAAGAAGGCGCTCGACAAAGCTGTTCTATATATACAGAAGAAGAATATCGTCAATGAAAAATTACCACCATTTAAGAAAGAATTGCCGTCACTTCTATAAGGAATAAACGTGGAGGATCATCTTTCCGTAGAGCAACATGAGAACTATGAGCAAGCCTGGACTTCGATCGGTGGTTGGTCTAGCTCCTCAATACGAACACCGCTCTTCCTTAAGAACCCCTACCGCAACGCCACCTTTATCTTGAACCAGCCAAAAACACCTCTGCTGTTACCCCTAACAAAACCATTATCGAATGATGGGATCTTAGGGACCGTGTCATTACACAATGGGCTATCAGCTAACCATTCCTTTACCATGTCCGAATCAATTGATTGGCAATCTTCCATCATGGGATCGCCTTCAAGAAGAACATCATCATATCCTGTATAGTCCATTCGGCTCGAAGAACCAATCATTTGGCTATGCGTGGCATTCTGTAAATTGAGACCATGGGGCTGTGTTGGCAATCCGGCAGTAGTACTACCATGATATCCTGGAGGAATCAGAACATTCAAGCGGTCTGCAAACATGGGCTGATGTGCAGGAAGACGAAAATTTTCATTGACTGAAATCTCCATGGAGATTCCAGAATTGGTATTTTGTGACTGAACTGGCAATGCCAAAGCCATAGCAGCATTGAGTCCTGGAGAAAGAACTAAAACATAAATATGGCTCACAAATATAGGTCGACGTAAGCACATGTTTACAAACTACTATAATATCATGGAAAGTGCTGCTAGTTTTGTTTTCTCCTTACCCTGCACATCACTTTAATTTTTCTTGACCGTGATCTTTGTAATCTTTACGGGCTTCAATTGAGAAGGCCCTTCCTAAAACAATTCCAGTCACCATTTGATAAAAATGCCCATATAAACATGTTGCGGTGTGCGCATTATATCTATTCTTATCTACCTAGTGATGGCAATATCTTGTCAATATCCACCTAGCATCATCCAAATGAAGGTGCTCATGAGTATCTGCCCTCCCCTTCCCCCAATCCCCCAGTCAAAAAAGGCACATGTTACGGACCAACTTCTTAGTTGCTTTTCAATTGCTTGGACAGAACACATACATGCATACATACATATACACATAATATTGGCCAAAATGGATACTGTGTTGAATGAGGCTCATTTTGCAAAAATCACAGCTGGACAAACAAACGTCTTTCAATGATTTGGAACCCAAAATCATAAGGATCAGGTACACAATGCTTTAATATATTAAAGCTCAACAATCAAGTGGAAAGTCCTATTTTCATTGTAATTTCACAGGCCACAGCTTTGTATGTGCTTAAAGGTAGAGACAGTTTTGTGTTCTAAAGCACGTACCTCCAGCAGCGGAGCTCACATTTGCCAGAGAAGCTTCTGGATCAACTGGAGCAGCAAAGATTGGTGGAGTCAAATAATGTTGAGCGGGGTTGAGATTTTCAATTTGTCCACCAATGACTTGAGACAAATATGAGCTTGAGCTATTCTTCTGCTTTGAATCAGAAAACGACTCACTATTGAACTCTCTCACATCATTCCAGTTAGCCGAGGCCTTTTTCACGATTGTATCTCCATATTCCTGGAAGAAACACACTTGGTATATTGGTCAATCTGGACTAGTGGAAGTATTTATCTCCGCTATTGACAGGTAAACCTTCAAGCAACTACTTCTTTTCTCGGCAAGTAATGTTGCATTCCAGTGGATGAACTTGCATTCAGAGCAAATACGTGAGTGCAGCACAGAGAAAGAAGAACAATATTGACAGAACCACAATTCACTTTATGCCTATATCTGCCCATTTCTCTACCACATAAAGGTCAGGTGCTCGAAAGATGTAATATAGAGTACAATCAAGGCAAGGGTCCTCAAGGTAAAGATGCAAAGTTGATTGATAAAGGACTAGTGAAGAAATAAAGCACTCATCAACATGTATCGTGCAAGTAATTAAGATCTCGATAGTTTTAAACTTGGAAAGTAATGGTTGTGACAGGGATGTGTTAATCATTCAAAGCACAATTTGTTGATAAGTGCCTCAGATTCTCATGGATGAAACCGAATGAACTGCTGAAAGTGGTCTTCAACTTACTCGGTACAAAAGGCGACTTAGATTTACAACGTCACTAACCTCAACTTTGCTTCGCAAAGAGTGCAAGCTCAAAATCACTCTATTAATAGAAAGTCACTATTATGAATGTAAACATAGCATCTATATTTTCTTTTTATTCTCTCCACAGGAACTTCATTTTACTTTCATGATTGGGAAAAAAAAAAAACACAAAAGAAAAGGAAAGCAAAGCCTCTAGATGTCCAACCAACTCCTTGTTACAAGTTTCCATATCTCTAACCAATTTTAACACTCATTAAAACACACAGCTACAAATAAACATTGACATACTGATTACATAGAAAATATGGGACAAATTATTCGAATTCCCCATGATGGTGTGTAGCAAGTGAACTAGCTTGACAAAACTGAGTGGGAACACCTTGGTTACTTACCTTCTCTCGGGCAGAAAGTCGATGAATAGCAAAATATTCCCTGTCTTTGACTAGGCCGATCAGTTGACCATCAGTGTTGAATGCAGCACCATGCTTCATCACGCCATCAGGATAGTCCAAGTAAAGCTTCCACTTTGTTTTGCAAGTCTTTGCATGGCGTATAAGGCTATCCCACTTCTTTGTTATGCTCTTTCCAAGAATCTATGATAAGTGAACACACAAGACTTATATTCTTGGTAGTCAATCAAACCCTAATTAAGAATCATTAACTAAGTGCTTACCTCTCTCAGTTTCTGGGAGTCTGTAAATAGTTGCAGTAGAAAGTCCTCCACCCTATGTATTCCGGCTTCGCTCAGTTTTTGATGAGATATCCCATCTTTCGCAATCTGCTCCAATCTCCAGACCTCATCATCAGATGCAGGTGGATAATGTTTCCTGTATGCTGTAAAAGGAAGAGAACATATAAAGTAAGGTCCCAGTCACTATTAGATTAATTTGTGGAAGCAAACTTCTAACAGGCATGCAAGTTCTCTCCCGAAACTGATCTGAGTGTCAGCGTTTGCTAAAAACAAAGAAGCCGATTGTTTCTTATTTATCAGAATTTTCGTTTGAGTTGAAGAGGTCGATACAAAATGAAACTCTCAATTAAAAAATTGAAGACTTTGGATGTCCAAAATCATGTTTATGGTCAGTCACAAAGGATGAGGTTTACATACTGTAGAAAGACTATGAAAGACCTACCTTCCCCTCTATGTTCCTTGACTTGGAAGGCATCTGTTTTTGCTTCTCGGATTCGTGTGTTCCCACAAAAACCTGTTGCCACCTTAAGCCCTATCCTGAATCTTCTACTCCTATTCCAAGCCCTATCCTGAATCTTCTACTCCTATTCCAACTGGAATTGTCATTAAATATCAGTTCTCCCATTTCCCCAACACCTTCCTTGAGCTTCACTACAAGATCTCCTGCCAAAAGTGGCCCCTTTCCTTCACGTTGTTTAACCACATGATTCTCAAACTCTTCGAGTCCAGTTATCCTCATCGTCTTTGTTGAAGTCACCTTCAAGCACAACAACGTCCAACTTAACGGAGGATTCCAGGCCTGATCTAACAACATCCCCTGTATTTGCATTGATCAAGGCAAAGGAAATGCGAGCACCCCCCTCTCCTTCTAGTTTCTTTCCAGTGAATAGAGAATCTGACAGTTTGGTTTGAATTTGAAGCCGTAAGTTTCTCACATCATTCTCTCCCGTAGAATTAGCATTAGCCCTGCATTCTCTCCAGAAAACAACCATCAGAAAAAGGAATGTGTATGGAAACAGAAAATTGGAAAAGTAATGACAAAAGAGAGACAAAATACCCAACATCCAACTTGGACAGATCTTACTGCTGAGGAAACTACAAGGACAAATAGACCGGTTGTTTCATTTGTTTAATTATGCACATTCTAAAAAAAATAAAGTAAAACAAAATAAAATGCTCCACTGCTTGCAAGCCACAAAATTATGTTCTAAGTTAAGCATTGACACTTTGGTGCACAACCGAGTCATTGTGGCCTGACGCTCACTGAGAGCTCAGACTGCCTGCTTTGGGGAGGAAGTGGTACGTCGGATCATTATTCCCCAAAACATCAACAATGCATAACCCGTTAGCACTACACAGAAAGCCTTTCTCAACAGCATCACGAGGTAAAGTGCATTCATACCTTGCAAGTTGGGGAGAATGAATGTTTCCAAGCTCCACTGCTTCCTTCTGTTCAAAACCACCAACAGCAGAATTGCCAAAGTTGGAGACATGAAAAAAATGAAGCTGAAGGGATATGACAGAGACAAACTAATAACTTTATAGACTTTGTTTATCTTACCAGTTTCTGAACAGCATACTCTATCGAGTGCAAGCGTTGCGCTATCACTTCAAGAGCACCAGGGCAACTACACCACATAAATTACACCGTGAATAACTGCTGTCTAGGGGACTTATTCGTAACCAATAGACAAATATCCATATGTAACATATTATTCACCAGTACAAATAAATGTCAGACCTAATTACAGGATAAAAACATAGACACTAGACTCATAGAAGAAGTCAACATGAAGCTGGAATACGTATCTATCCAGTACAGTTATAAAAGAAGCCAGTAAAGTTAATTAGCAGCTATCTACAAATGCACTGTCTTTTCAGTGATTTAAAAAAAAAAAATGTTTCTGCAGGTATTCCCCTTTGCCTAACAGAATCATGGATTGATGACATATGAGAATCCGATGATATTTTTATTTGGCAAGACAATACACATGGAAATTCTACTAGAGGAATCAATTGATGCAGATAAGATACTGCCAATGAACCAAGGAAATATTCACCTTTGACATTCAGGCGAGTGAGATTTAGCTCGCTCCAGCACTTCTCTGACCTGTCCAACAAAGAGCAATAGCGAAGAATTATGTTGCAAGAATCATCTGTCATGTAGTCATCGCATTCAAGTTTCATGTCACAGGTATCTTCTTTCTCCTCCTTCTACATTCAAATTGATATCAACCACATTTCCAAGATTCAAGGCGACAGTTATGTCCAGGGCACTTCATTGAAAATTTGGATCTTTTTGTGATTCATACAGTCCAAAACAACATGAGAAGCCTAAAGCATGTTCTCAGTGCAATTGCTTCACAGGAAAAGCCCAAAACATTCAGCAGGTCATTTTTACCACGCAAACAATAATTCTCTATACATCTCACAGCGAGTTCTCATGAGGATTTCTATCCAGAAACTGACAGGAACGTCAGAAATGCATCTAAGTTCGATGATTAACTGCTTCTACTAAGAGATCAGAAATTTAAATATAATAAGGACTGTACTTTGCATGACCTAGCTCGCTATTTTACTCATCTTACCACACTCCACACATCGTCCTTTGTCAAACAGCAACATGGCATGAGATTCGTCCCAGACCCGTTCAATGCTTGACTGCATGAACATCAGCACAAAATTAAAAGCAAGATGGGACATTTTAGACGACAGGATAGCAAATTAACCTGGTAACGATAACAGCACTCGCTAGATAAATAATTCTAACAGAGTTGAGCTCGAATAAGGAGGAAGTACTGCGATTGGCCAATGCGAAATCACAATACAGATTCGAGACCACAACATTCGAGGTCTTTAATACTACGCATCAAGGCAACAGCACAAACCCACGAATAAAGAACTGAACGAAAGCGATTTAGAACGGTCATGAGGCAAAAGCTTATCGATGGCGGGCTTTCACCATATCTCTCATTTCAAGAATCTTCAACTCAAGAACCCTTCATTGTATCTCCCTCAAGTAAAGCTAAAACTAACACACGATCATCAAAAAGTGAATCAAGCATTGAAACATTGAGAGGGAAGAGCGGGGCTTACTCGACTGGAGGCAAGCATGGCCTCTTGGGTTGACTTGGTTGACCTGAAGAAGAAGAAGAGGGAGGCAAAGCTCTCTTCTGCATCGACATGGTTTTCCTGTTTCTTATGTGAATCTTAACAAGAACTAAGCAGGTGTCTAGCGTTTGGCTGCTGAAGAACCGCAGCAGAGAGAAAATCAGACAGTAAGACAGTTTAACCAACAAACTCAAACTCTTGTGATCAATCATAGGCAGAGCGTTTCTTTTTGTATATGTCTGGGAGCACATAATTTTCCGCGAAATGTGACTTCATGCATTTCTCCGAAACGTTGCCGATTTAGAGTTTTCTTTTTCTTTATTTCTTATACTTTCTACGATTTTAGCAATTTGCCCCCTTGTCCATATGAAATTGCATGTACCATTTTTTTTTCAATTATCTTTTTTCCGGCCTTTAGCCTATTAAATAATTAAGCTATTGTTGCCTTCAATGCGAGTTTATGCTTAAAGATACGCGTATTATAAATCTTTAAATTTATTTCAAAAGTACAACTGAATCATAAAAATTTTAAAAAATGCAAACAAGTAATTCTATTAACTTCGTCAATTTATTTAACGGAAAATGCTCCCATGTCATTTTTCTTTTATTTTATGCTTTTTATGTAACATTTTTTTATTATTTGTTTCCTCCAATTAGATTAAAAAATGCTAAAATTTTATTAGAAAAAAAAAAAGGAACCCACTCTCAAATTTTTTTTTTTTTTAAAATGAGGCACAAGGTAACTGTAGGTGGGACATTGCCCATCTCTGAAAAAAAAGTTACTCTTATAAAATGATTTGATTGTATCAATTTGACATATTTTATGACTCGATTGTATTCTTATGATAAATTTAGAACTTGTGGTATAGTTATCCCTATTTGTTATCATTAATATCGATAAATGAAATTTCCATCAATCACTTCTAATCAGACGTGATTATAAACTCAAACTCCAAGCTTGGCTTTCTATTATAAGTGACCAATTTTATTTTTATTAATGAAAAAATGAAAATAAAAATAATAAGAGTTAATATTATGAAAAACTCCACATTATTGTGTTTGTAACAAATTTACTCCAAATTAGTTTTTAAACTGTTAAAAATCCGAAACTGGTACATATGCGACAAATTTACCCTCTGTTAATTTTTATTAAATTTCACCATCAAATTGTTAAGTTATAATGTACTTTACGTGACAATTACGAGTGTACTATTTTGAGATTTTACCTTTTATTTATTACAGATGTATTAATTTAAGGTTATTTATGGTATTAATCCAATTTAATAGAAACTAACGTAGGGTAAATTTGTTACAAATATATTTTTGGTAGTCAAAAATTAATTTAGGGTTAATTTTGTTATACGTATACTAATTTGGGTTTTTCGTAGCATTAATCCTAATTATAATAAAACAAAGAATGCGTGTGGATTAGTATAAGGTGGTGCAGTGATTAAATTAAACATTTGCAAACCTAACCGAGTGAACTGGGGGCTTTGTCATCGCCAAAGGCTGCTTGGCTTTCTGGGGTGCGGGGCCAATCTTTACAGTTACAGTTCAAGCCTTATCCTCTGACGCGTTTCCCCAATACGGTGACGTTTCGTTGTTAGGTGACGT
Organism: Corymbia calophylla; assembly: GCA_014182845.1. NCBI lineage: Eukaryota > Viridiplantae > Streptophyta > Magnoliopsida > Myrtales > Myrtaceae > Corymbia > Corymbia calophylla. The sequence goes on along the minus strand of CM024697.1, from coordinate 24,246,581 downwards.
CAAAACATTTCAACAAAGTCCCAAAATTTACTCAAAATTGAAATTGTGCTCGTCATCTGATAAAAGATGTGCTTACGAGAACTATTACAAGTAATTTTGCTCGGAGGAATTCCTTCTATAATCTCTCATAGTACTCTAATATTTTATTTATTTTTCTATTTCCTCAAACAGAAAATTATGAAATTTTCTTTTTCTATAATTATAAGTTTATTAATACACTCGACCCACGTAAACAAGGGAGGCCAATTGGCCCAAAAAGGGAAAAAAATCACGGGAAAGCTGGATAAAATCTAGAGTTTTGGTCGACTTTTTAAGGTTCACTAATTTTCCATCTCACAGAGAACGTGCACGTGTGTGAATTACAACAATCACCACATTGAAATCCAAACCCATAATTTATGGAAAAACTGGCCATTCCCTATAACATACAGGATGAAACCTTCAACCAATAATAGCTATCATACAAACATGATAATTCAATGAAACCTTTCATCAAATAAATATAATAACAAAGTCTGAAGTGTTGTGAATTAATCAAAAGGGAGATTTATGATTCATTTAAAAGCCCTTACTCAAGTAATCTATATTATTTTGACCAAAAAAAAATAATCTAAATTATAGTCCCATGCCATTCCAGATTGCTCTTTATGGGGTGCGGTTAAGTTTCCTTATTCACAACCTGAAATGGTATTGGAAGGCATGAGCAAAACCTTGACCCGGGAAGTGACAATCACCACTTCTATGGAATCGAGTAGTGATTCATGCAAATTTTGTATCAAATATGCAGCTCACCACATTAGCAAAAATATCACATATTTGAATCGCATATAATATAATATCGCATATTATATGTTATCGAAATGTCTTAGCTACACTGCAGCTACAGTTTGATAAGTGACACCACCTAGAGAAATACATCCATTGTAATTAAGCCCTAGAAATCATACTGGTTGTAGCTAAGCCCCTAAATAGAACTGATCAACAAACATCTATGATCTCTTAATACATGGTCGATTATGTGCATCAATCTAATATCGATACGTGATATCCGACATACCAATAAATGATTTGAAATTATTCACCATTATAATCATTTCCAATGAATATCCAAAATAACACCAACTTGAAAATCTATCCATCATTACAACATAACATGCCTAAAAATAATTTATACTTTTAGTAACAATGCGATGCGAGTTTCATCCCTTCATTAGAAATGGTCCCCTCAGAAGCAGCTAAATTCAGTTGGGCCAAGAAGCCCATTTAGTAGCAAATTTACGAAAATGCCCTTCCAGCCTCAATTTTGGGTCCATGGACCCTATAATTTCCCCCAATTGTCCAAAAATTACTTAAAGCCTTGAAACATCCAAAGATACTCATTTTTTTTTCCAGAAAATAAGTCCATTTCCCATAAAACAGATAGAAATTAGATTTATTTTTTCAAATTTGGATTGCGCTTGTCTATTTTCTTCGATAATCTCATTAAATCTTTGAAAGGCTAAGAATTAGAAAATCATACCACTAATAGATATTTCAACAGATTGGATCAACTAGATAATTTTTGGATGTCCATATAACATTATTTCGTAACATTTACTATTTTAGTAATTCCAAAAAAGTAACAGAAACATTCAATGTTTCTCAAAATCATGAAAGACTTACATATATATATTTCATGAGCTTGATAAAAAGAAGATAAAGTTACGGAGGGACCTAGAGCAATAAACAGACATATCTAGTATTTTCATTTCTTAACTGGAAGAGCGATAATCCTGACGTTGAACACTTATTTGAGTCGTCCCATGCCTAATCCTGAAGTTATTCTTCTACAGTTCTTTTTAGCTATCAATGCTTCCTTTTATTAAATTCTAAGTTAATACTTTTTCATTTTTCAAATATACATGGTCTTTCTATTTTATAAATTTTTGATTGAATATTACATTTCCATGAATATCTTGATTTTTTTTTTGTATTGTCAATTAATCAATTTGGTTGTTGTTATTGAATACATTGTTACCAAAAATTCTGATTAAAAGCTAAAGTCAAATGTACTCGAAATCTCGCTCCCTATAAGCTAGATTTCTGGCACCTTCAATTATGGTACAATTAGATAATATAAATTTGATTACGAGTTAAGCGTCAAAACATTGTAATTCTATGTGCACAAAATAATAATCCTGAATTTTCATGATAGTATCTGAATGTCTAGCTTGCAAAATTTTCTGGAGGCAACTCTGTGGGATTTTATGACCATATATTATACGCTATACCATCGCTGATTTTTTTTTAAAAAAAAAAAAAAGTAATATTAAGATCTGAGTAAGGAGGGGAAAAGAGTTGAATTAATGTGATATCATTGATTTGTAAGTCAAATTTCATCATTTGATTGATCCTTTTTACATGGTCAGAATGTCGAATTGTATGAACCCCAGGAGAAAATTATCAAAAAAATTATAAACTTATTGTATTTGCGCCAATTTAGTCCCGCACTTTTCAATTTTGTCAATTAAATCCTAAACCATTTCACATTTTGCCAATCAAATGATGAAATTTGACTTATAGGATTGCGCTTGTGTCAATTTAGTCCTGAATCTTTCAATTATGCCAATTAAATCATAAAATTTTTCACATTTTGCTAGAATGACACAAGGCTAGATGGCAAGATAGCCTTACCCAATATTTTCTCATATTTTCCCCAACTACTTTGACGTCCTATTGGCTAGATGCAATTTTGAGTCCTAAAGTAGATTAACACAGCACTTGTAGTCTCAACTCTTTCCCCCACTCCCTCTTGTCACTTCGGCCTTTTTCCAGGATCAGTCGCAATTCAACCCTCAGTCGAGATGCTATAATGTTTCATCCGAAGATAGTAAGATGCCAACTCACAACCTCATCAGTATTATTACATCGTTCGAGCATATTTTTGCTTGTCCTATCAATACCAGGTGTGTTTCACTAGAGACATATGGAACATTCATCCTTTTGTAGATCACGCATGTTTCTTGTCCAATTCTAGTTAATATTGAATGTTTGCTCACCATTAAGATTCTTGGTTGAAGGTCTATGTCTCCTACAGTCTCTACACTCGACTTGATGAGGGTTGTCAAGTTGGTTTCGACAGGAGCACACGTGATCACAGGGAGATAGAATACGAAAGAAAAGGAAACACTTCCACCACTAATCATGGGACAATAACAACGACAATAATAATGATAAATGGGATCAATAAATCAAGAGGGTTCCATCGTCAGAGTTGTTTTTTGTCTCATTCACAAAAACAATCAAATGGGATAAAAAGGCCAAAAAAAAAGAAGGAAAGATTTTAGTTGGTGGGGTCGCTGCAGAGGGCCACCATGAGGGCCTCCCTCGATGGAGGCTACTTTGAGGATGATCCGGCGGTATACTGTTGCTGCTAGTGCCCCCACGAAGAGTCCAAACTAGAAGATCCACTGCTCTGTTAGGATACACGTGTGAGTTGTGTTAGAGAAGTAGTCCCACATCGGAGAATTGATGTGATGTAGAGCAATTAATATATCTTAGTTGGCCCATAATTCACTAGCTTAAGCTTTTGAGTTGAGATGGGTCGGTGGATATAGTGATGAAGCTTGGGCTGAGAACCCCTTGGAGATCTCCCCAGGTGAAAGGATATCGGATTTTTGCTGCGCGCTCCCAACAACTAGTATCAGAGCCAATGGTTACAGTTCCCGGGCAAGTAGGCGTTGAGGTGTAACAACGTAGGCCCGTGAGGATGGCTCAGGTGGGGATGGCTCAGGTGGGCGTTGTGGTGTAACAACGTGGGCCAGGATGATGTTGGGCTAGAAGGATATCGGGCCAGAAGGATATCTGATTTAAGGGGGAGTAAACCTAACACTGGAGCTCACACGTGAGGGGGAGATTGTTAGGATACACGTGTGAGTTGTGTTAGAGAAGTAGTCCCACATCGGAGAATTGATGTGGTGTAGAGCAATTAATATATCCTAGTTGGCCCATAACTCACTAACTTAAGCTTTTGAGTTGAGATGGGTCCAATTGGATATAGTGATGGGCTTGGACTTGGGCTTCCCCCTTGGAGATCTCCCCAGGTGAAAGGATATCGGACTTTTGCTGCGCGCTCCCAACATGCTCATGAACATCCACATTGGCGAACGTCAATTGATACTAGACTAAAATCATTATCTCAGGCAATAAATATCAAATCCAATTGCGCACATAGCATCTTTGAGTAAAAAGGTCATGTTTAAGGAAGGAGAGAGAGGCTTTACGTGGTCATCCCAGACTGTGCGGTTGTCTCCCAGCCGGGTTGATGCCTGTGCCGGTATTCTAATATTTCTTATAGTACGTGATGATATCTAATTAATTTGTTCAGTTATTCTTTAAAATTTAAAGCATGATGATATCCAAATTAATTGCCCCCACCCCAGGTTTGCTTTTAATAAATCAATATTTTCCGTGGTCCAACTAGCTAAATCAAGCTTAAAACCATTGCTCAGAAAGTAGTTTTTATTGACCACGAACAATGAAGAGGAGTAGGTTATTGTAGGTCATTACCAAAAGCAGTAATCTAATAGATTATTAGTACAAAGGCAAAAGGGCAATAATCAAGTACTTAAATTTTATTAGGGTTCAATTCAAGAGATGCAACTTTAATTTCAACGTGAAAAATTTAAGAGTTGAAGGAATCAAAATGACTCATAAGGACAAGCAATGTGTAGAACAGTCAATAATCAACGCTAATTCTATACAGAAAAAATATATTCTGTAAGCTGCGATTGTTGCAAAAGAACTAGTGATTGATACAATAGGAAGATTTTGTGGACATGCATGCACTTCCATGTAACGGTAGTTTAGCCTAAATCTAACTAAGTATTGGGTTTTCCCCTAATTGCAAATCAATTGAGAGGCCTAGGTGTGAAAAAAGATGAATCTTTAGTGGCCAGACAAATATAAAAAGAATAATATCTTCTTATGGGAGGTACAATTGAGAGGCCTAGGTGTGAAAAAAGATGAATCTTTACTGACCAAGAACTGGTGCGTACATGTTTGTGATGAGACATGGTATCTAGTATAGTAAGATATTGTAGAGCATTCATAGTTTACATGCATAACATAGCCTCTTTGGTTTCACAAGGATTGCTTCCTCTGTGTTTTAGCGCAACGCAAGTATGAATACAATTAATTATCACTTGAAACTCAACATCATTATTAACCTATCAGTACGAATGATTGGCATCATAATTTAGTTGACGAAAAATGACTCTATTGCCTTTGGATAGCAGCAAATGGGCAATGACTTAATACACAGGACTCCATGGACGTGGTCACACTTCCATCGAGTCCTGTGTATTAAGTCATGCTGGATTTATTTTGTCTCTTTCCTAAAAGTTTTCGATAATAAAAATTTATCAGTACACTCTCAATCCACGTAAACAAACAATGGCAATTTTTTCTTTCTTTTATTTTCTTATTTCTTCTTCCTCTTCAGTGGTGGCTAGTTGGTGATGCCCACCTTGCCCAGATGAGGCCGCCCCTCCCTTGTGGTTGGCGAGAGCAGCCCTCGCCGGACTGGGCAAGGGTCACCATCGCTGGTGGTCGGCTGACCACCTGCAAAGAAGAAGAAGAACTAGGGAAAAAAAAAGAAAGAATAAAGAAAAAAAAGGAAAGAATAAAGGAAAAATGATAAATGACGAAAATATTCTTAATCGCCATAAAGTCATGCCCTTAATTAAAACTGATAGAGTGACTTCAAGCCTTTATTTGAAATAAACATAGTCACTTTAGGCTTTTATTTAAAACAAGATTCATTTTAAGCCCTCATTTAAGAAATTGATAGCAACTTTAAGCCATTGTTTGAGACAAAGTCAACTTCAACTCCGTATTTGGAAAAATGTGAGCACTTCGAGCTATTATTTAGAATTTTCCCGCATATAAATATATTATGTTGTGGGCTCCCTGTGTGGCTGTCGTTGCGGTTGATGTAAAGAGTTTTGAAGCATCGTTTTTCACACGAGTGCTTGTAGTTGGTTTCGTTCATATAATTACGTTAAGAAGGTTAGTGTTGAAGTCAACTAAATTCTTATGGTAATAATTTATGTATAATTCCTTCATGAAATTGAGAGCTTATTTAGCAAAAAATTGCAAGGCTAAATACTACGTTAGATATTTGATGTAATTAAGATTTGAAAAATACTAAGAGTGTTTAAGTAACTCGAATGTAGCTGTACTCTCAATTATATTGCTTGATCTATAATGTAATTCGTTATTACTCTTCATGTGGACGTAGGTCACTACGAAAATCACAAAATTTGATGTTCAATTTTTTTATATCTATTTTATTATTCGATCACTTATTTTCGTAACACCTTCTGAATGAAATCAATTGCTGCACTAGTTGATACACCAAAACAAATTCAGCCTGCCCCAGCCAACTCCGTTGGCCCCTTTCAGAAATGGCCTCACTAGCGAGTGTGCTTTTAATTTAATTAAAAATTAAAAATAAAAATAAAAATAAAAATTACCTTTTAATTTTTTTTAACTAATGTAAGTAAGATTTGGGGAAGAGAAAAATAAAGATTGTCACGTCATCATTTTCCATTGGCCAAAGTAATAGAGTTATTATAAGAATTTGATTATTTCAATTTGACAAGTTTTAAAATTTAATTATACTTTTACAACTTATGATGCACTTATCCCTATTTATTATCTTCCATGTGTGGCTTCGAACAATTGATAAAAATTTCCAGCAATCACTTCTAATCACAAAGCGATTATAGCTTTTGTTCTTAATAAAATTGATTTAAAATCAAGACAATATCATATTACAATTTTATTATAATAATGTCCCACCTTTTATTTTGATATAATATTAAACAAAATGACGGGGTGCATTCATCGGAGGATCGTGTCCCTTCCGCCCCGCATATTATTGAAACAGGATATTAGTTAATTGGTCATTAACGGCAAAGGATATAGATGCGTGTGCTTTATCCTGCACGATCAGTATGAACAAGAAATTTGTGTTTCACGAAACTAAAAGTTCCTTAAAATTAGAATTTTGATTACAGCCCATGGAATTAAATGGATAAAATTCTTCAGTAATAATGTAAAGTATCTTCTTATTTTTATGAGATAAGTGCATTAAGAGTCCTATAAATTATTACGAAAGTATAATTGAGTTATAAAATTTTCAAAAAGTGCAATCGAATATTAAAACTTTCAGAAAGTGTTATTAATGAAAGAACTTGATTTGATCAATTTGATAAATTTTAGAATTTGATTATACTTTTTGAAAGTTTTAAAACTCGATTATATTATTCGTGATATGTTTTAAAAATTAACTGCATTTTGTTAATAAGTTTTAGGACTTTCAAAGAAAGTCCTATGACGTGTTCACGTAATTCAGTGAAGGAAATTGAGAAGATGACAGCACGTAATAATTTTTTTTAATTTCGTTATAAAATGTAATGGACTCCATAATAAGTGTATAATAGACGCAAATTCGATGTGTTCCAATATCACAACACCTTTCTTGGATTACTGGTATCTACAAGGGAATAATTTATCTCAAAATCTGCGAGAACATAACTTTTATCAATTATACTTTCGTTGGACGTTGAAAATTTATTAGAAAAGAGCGGTTTGTTTATCTTTATTTCAAGACAAGAAAAAACAAAGTGATACATTTGTGCATGTACCTCTTATTTATGTTCGAGAAAAATTAAGAGAGATTAGTAAGATTAATCTAAATCCGATATGTAAAATAGAAGAACATTTGTTGTTGTGTATGTAAATACATCATAACAAAATAAGTGAAACTACGCAATCTACTATCTTTCCGTAGCATAATTAGTTTCTATATTCGGTGAATGATTACGAATGCCGCTTACCCTTCCAATGTAAAATGATGGCTGCCCTTACACCGTTACCAAATTAGAATAACCAGTACTGCTAGCAACATCCTCCGGTGAATGACGTGTATTAGGTAACGCGAAAAATATCTCAATAATGTCCCAAAAGTTATTCAAAATTGAAATTTTACCCATCATCCTTTACTAGTAATTTTGCTCACAGTAAAATTTCTTCTATAATTTCTCGTGGTACTCTAATATTGGATATATTTTGTCTCTTTCCTCAAATAGAAAACTATTAATTTTTCTTTTTCCATAATAAAAATTTATCAATACACTCTCGACCCACGTAAACAAACAATGGCAATTTCAAGCGGCTAAACAAGGGAGCCAGTTGGACCCCAAAAAAAAAAAAAAATCAAGGGAGGCTAAAGTTAAATCTGCATAAAATCTAGTGTTTAGGCTGCCATGGATGCTATTGCTTTAATTTTTTATAAGTCAATCTTTTTGAACTTTGGTTGACTTTTCAAGGTTCGCTATTTTTCCATATCGTAGAAAATGCATGCGCACGCACGAGTGGCATCTACTGCCACACTCCAAATCCAAACCTATAATTTAGGGAATGTCTAGCCATTCCCTATAAATAAGGGACGAAACCTTCAACCAATAGTAGCTACCATAAGAAAATGATAATTCAATAAAACCACCGAATGAATATAATAACAAAGTTCGGAGTGCCATGAATTAATAAAAAATGAGAGCTTCATGACCCATTTAGTAGCCATTACTCAAGTAATGTAAATTATTTCGACCCAAAAAAAAGTAATCTAAATTAGAGTCCCATGTGCGACTTAGGCATGTTTCTTTATTAGCGAATGATGCAAATTTAGTATCAATTATGCAGGGCACCACATTAGCAATAGTAATACATTCGAATCACATATGATGTAATGTTGCACATTATACATCATCGAAATGGTCCTAAACCGGTTGCTCATGTTTAAACATTGCGGCCACACTTTAGTAGGTGACGCTGCTTGGAGAACTACATCCATTGTACTTAAGCCCTAGAAATCATATCGGTTGTGACTAAGCCCTAAAATAAACTGATCAACAAACATGTATCATTCCTCGATACATAGGTCGACCATGTGCACTAATCCAATATCAATATATGATATCCGACATATCAATAAAATGATTTTGAAATAATTCACTTACATAATCATTTTCGATGTGTAACCAAAATAACACCAACTTGAAAATCCATCCGATATCGGATCCAATATTATAACATAACATGGCTCAAAATAATTGATCCTTTTAGGAACAATGCGGGGCAACTTTCGTTCTTTCATCAGAAATTGCACTCTCAGAAATAGCGCCTAAAATCACTTGGGCCAAGAAGCCCGTTTAGTATAAAATCTATGCAAATGCCGGTCCATGGGCCCGATAAGTAAGCCCCATTGTCCAAAAATTACGTAAAGCCTTGAAACATCCAAAAACTGCCCAATTTTTCCATAAAAAAAGATAGAAATTAGATACTTTTTCAAATTTCGAACGTGCTAATCTTCATTAATCTCACCAAGCCTTTTAAAGGCCACGAATCAGAATTTTATACCACCAATATGCATAGACTGGATCAACTCAAGAATTTTTAGATATTCTTACAAATATTCACAATTTTAATAATCTAGAGACAGTGACAGGAAATTTCAATATTTTCGACCAAATCTAGCCGAACCGCGCTGGCGACAGCCAGGGACGAGTGTCGGCGTTGCTCGTGAGCGGCTTGTCAAGACTTGGATTCGGAGAACTCGAGATTTGGCCTCACCCACTGCAGCCTCCGAACATTGACTAGATCAAGTCGGACATGTGTCAACGTTGCTCGCAAGCCTAGCTTGTCTGTAACCGGTGGCGCTTCTGTCCATGGCCGGCCAGTGACGCTGCTATATACTCGTCCATGGCCAGCAAAAGACAGAAAACGCACAAAATAGTAGAAACACGTGGCAAACAATGGATGAATGAGGCGACACACAGTTATGTGGCAAGATAGGTCTACCCAATATTTTCTTATATTTTTTTCATCTACTTCGACGTCCTATTGGCTGGATGGAGTCTTGAATCCACCAATGTAGCACTGTAGTGATTCAGCCCTCAGTCGAGACACTATCCAAAGACAGAAAAACACCGACTTACAATCTCATCAGTATTATTACATCGTTTGAGCATCTTTTTGAGGTGCGTTTCCTTAGAGACACAAGGAATGTTCATCCTCTTGATAATCACGCATGTTCCTAGTCCAATTCTAGTTTACATTGAATGTTTGCACTCCGTTAGGAGTCTTGATTGAAGGGTTTAAGTCAACCACAATCTCTACACTCGATTTGATTATGGTTGTCAGGTTGCTTTCGACAGGAGCGCATGTGGTCACAAGAGGGGATAGAATACGAAAGAAAAGGAAACACTTCCATCACTAATCATTGAATAACAATAACGGTAGTTAAATGTCGAATTATCTATATGATTTGATATGGAAAATAGTACATGAAGAGCCTATTTAGAGGCTTATATAGAGGAAATCAAAGGAAATCAAATCAGATATGATAATCAAAATTGATATAGAAAATAAGAGAAAATATCCTAAATATCTTCAAAAGATATTAATATCCTAATATTGCTAACGAAAACAATAACGATAAATGAGATCAATAAATCAATAAATCAAAAGTGGTCCATCACCACCACCATCATCTATTATTATAGTTGTCTCTCATTCCCTGAAAAGGAAAGATTTTAGTTGGCAGGGTTGCCGCCGTTGGCCTTGTGGACGAGCTGGTGGTATAGTGCTGCTCCTGCTGCCCCAATAAAAGGTGCATACAAGAAGATCCACTGCACATTCACATTCACATTTGCGGGCATCAGTTAATACTAGCCTACAATCATTTATCTCATGGCAATAAATATCAAATCCAAATGCGCACCTTAGCATCTTTTAATAAAAAGGAGTACCAAATTCTCGCTGCCATTAATGCTGTTTTTTTGCCTAGCTCCTAATGCGTGTTGTTCATGCAGTAAAGCTTGATCGTAAGAGGCTTTACCTGGTCACCCCAGACTTCGCGGTTGTTGTACATAACAGCAGCACCGAAATCCTAGCCGGGTTGATGCCGGTGCCGGTGATGGGGATGGCGGCCAAGTGAACCATGAACACCGCAAAACCAATCGCCAATGGAACCAAAACCTGCACGACCAAACACAGATCCCATATCTCATCAGAAAAGTAACTAATCAAACGGCTGCTCCATCTGCATTTGAAAGGGCAGAGTTGTTAGTAGCGGTAGCAGCAGCCACTAGAAAGTGGAACGTACGGGGACGTGAGAGTCACGAGCGCTCCTCTTTAGGTCGTTGGTCGAGAACACGGTGTAAACTAGCACGAAAGTGCCTATGATCTCAGCAAACAGGGCCGCGCCTATGCCGTAGCCCGGAGCCACCGAGTTGGCACCACCTCCAAGCGAGTTATAGTAGGGTTTCATGAATGCCTTCACCAACCCGACACTGCAGATCGCGCCCGTGCACTGGGCAATCATGTACGAGACCACCCTAATCAAGCTCGCCTTCTTTACCGTAAGAAACCCCAATGTCACCGCCGGGTTGATGTGCCCACCTGCCTCGAAGCAAATCAGGAGAGACACGTAAACCCCTGAAGACCAGAGCATGAAAAAATCAGATAGACTGAACCTTGCTAGAGTCGCGTAACGCACCAGATATTCCGGCAGTGCGGTCATGCTGCCGAAGGCCCAAGCGATGCCTAAGGGGCTGACGCCGTCGCAAGGCCCGGTCTGCTTCTTGTCGCCAATGATGGTGGCGACGGTGACGAAGAGGAAGAGGAGAGTGGCTGTGAACTCCGCAATGACGGCTCTGTAGAAGGACGGGAGCTTGAGGTCGGCCATGTCGAGGAAAGGAACTAGTGGGGGATCTACGTAGTCCCTCCCATGGTGGTTGGTCAGTCCTGCCTCCGGCATCTTCTTCGTTCTTCTTCGAACGTTAGCGGCAGCAACAGTAGCAACAACAAGAGCAGCGTTTGCTTCTTGTCTTTCCTTCTTTCTTTTTTTTCCAATTTTGAACTGTGCGAAGCCCCCTCACATTTATATTCACTAGTTTAGGGTTGTTTTGCAAGATTACCAAAAAATATCCTATTTTCTATTTCGATTCAAAGAAAATATTCTAATATTTCTTATAATATGAGATGATATCAAAATCAATTTGTTCAATTATCCATTGAAATTCACAGCGTGATAATTACCTAATTAATTGACCCCCACCCCAAGTATGCTTTTAATAAACCAATACTTTCCAACTTGACATTTCCTGAATTAGAATTTCTGATTTTACAATGTAGATGGAGTAGTCCAGCTAGTTAAATTAAGCACGAAATCATTGTTTAGAAATAGTTTTTGCTGACGAGGAACAATTAAGAGGAGTACGTTGCTACATGTCACCCCCAAAAAGTACTAATCTCATAGATTATCAATACAAGGCGAAAGGACAATAATCGGGATTCTTAAAATTTATTAGGGTTCGATTTAGGAAATGGAATTTCAATTTGGACATGAAAAATTTGAGAGTTGGAAGTATCAAAATGACCTATAAGGACATATGACGTGGAGAACATTCAATGTATGATGCTAATTATATGAAAAAAAGATATATTTTGTAAGCTGCGATTGTTGTAAAATAACTGGTGATTGATACGGTAGGAAGATTTCATTGACATGGGCGGCGGCACGTCGCCTTCTATGACCTGCTTCTCAAGATGAGGTTATCTAATTCTAAAGTCCGGCCCGGCCCATTTGAGCCAGTGATGGCCCGTTGCGAAATCACATGCGTCTTTTTATGAAGGTCGAGCTCGGAGAACGAGTTAAGCCCGATACATGGCCCAATAGGCCCGGCTTGGCTCACCCATGAATCATATCTCTCTCTCCCGCCCGTTCCTCTTTTGCAATTGTTTTCTGTCCGACGCTTCCGGCGGCCGGTGCTACTGCATCATCGGCTGCTCGCTGGAGCTCTTCAGCTATAGATACCGACGACGAAGGATCGCGGCGTGAGCTTCCGTTTTGATTTCAGCTCGACAAACCGCTAGTCCTCGGGTTCGGCTCTGGCGCTGCGAGGTTTTTGCTCGATTTCTTCCGATTGGTAGGTGAAGATGGCGGAGCGGAATCCGGAGAAGGGTTCGCTGGAGACGGCCATGGAGTGCTCGAAGGTGGGTGCTGCTGGAAATTTTCCAATAATGGGCTTACATTAATTAATTAATTTTCTATTTTATATAATCGGGTTAATGGATATTCCAATATATTTTAAACCCTAAAGTGATCTTATTGAGTTGGGTTTTGGCATCTATTAATTACATACCTGTTTGAGCCATGGCCTCACTTGACTGAAAACGGATCAACCTCGCTATGAACAAAGTGATGTTTCGGTATCTTTGGTTCTTCCTCTCTATGACCTATTTCGGTTTAGAGAACTTTAATGGGATTAGCGATCGACGCGTATAACCTACCCTTTTATAGGCTAGAGAGGGGATCTAGCAAAACCTAATCAACAGCATGTCAACTGGGCCATTCCCATTACGGGCTTCAGTTAAATACAATTACCTACACTTTGCTGCTCAACTAGGCCCGTAATTAATAGATGCCAAAACCCAATTCAATAAGATCACTTTAGGGTTTAAAATATATTGGAATATCCATTAACCCGATTATATAAAATAGAAAATTAATTAATTAATGTAAGCCCATTATCGGAAAATTTCCAACATTCTCCCACTTGGGCTACATTACTAATTTGTTTTATTTTTGAAAATGATTTTAATTTTGAAAACGACACACTTGGGTTAATAACTGAAAATTTGTTTTATGTGGCCACAATTTTGAAAAATAATATTCCAATAATGGCATCTCAAAACCAATTCAATCCTATATAACCTCATTATAGGACTATGGCGATCAACGTGTTAAGAAAATATCGTAACACATGACCTTCCATAATCACATATAATAAACATTATATTTTCATGGATCATGGGCCTAGTAGTGTAGTAAGAAATAGTGCCAATATGTGATCAAAATATACATTATTTCTTATCGGTCCTCAATGCAATTTCTCAATGACATGAAACTGCATTAGCGCAATTTCTAAACAACATGAAATTGCCTCAGTGCGATTTCTAAACAACATGAAATTGCACAACTATGTCACAATTCAACATGAGATCTCATAATCAGTGACATCCAGTCGTCTTTAAACTAAAATTTGTTTAAAGATACTATTTCATATTTCCATTTCTCAGTCGACAAGAGAAATGATAACGATAAAATCAATAATAATGATCATCAAAAGTAAATGCTTTAATAGACATTATAAAAGCATTATTAGTTTGTATATAACTATAATATCTAGAAATACAAACTATATAGCTCCCACTAACAAAATAGATCAAAAGACTCTAAAACACCCATATTCTTTACATGTTCTTTAAACAAAATGGGTCGTAAGCCTTTTGTTAGGGGATTAGCCAACATGGACTCAGTTCTAATATTTTCTATCACAATGTCTCCATTTTTTACTAAGTCCTTAACAGTATAATATTTGATCTCCATGTGTTTGGACGCATTGCTGATCTTGTCATTCTTGGAATAAAACACAGTTGTAGTTCCGCTATACATATTTGGATTATTGGTGTTTTACAATCATGTATGAATCGAATTCGTTCTTAATTTATTGATTGTTCATATTAAGAAATTTTACAGGTGCTTCATCGGTTTGAATGGTGGAGGCTATGGACAATCTCTCTTGGGTGTTGCTTCTATACGAGAAAGCTCTCTTTTTTTTTTTTTTTTTTTCATTCAGTGTTTTCGTTTCTTCTAGGATAGCTTAGTACGCCCTTTGAGGCTTTGGCCTTATCTCGTTCGACTTCTTTCGCTTTTCCTAAATGTGCTCTGCTGTAATTTCCAAGCTAGTTCGAATTGGGTTCGATGGAGAGTTGGTGAATATAGAGGCAAAGTGCTTGAAAGTCTACTAGAAAGGAAGAGTGTCGGAGCAGCGTTGGGAGTTCCAAACTCCCAACCTCCTGTAAATGTCGAGCATGCTGACCATCTGGTCCGGTGTCTTCTCGCCTCAATTTGCGGCGGATGATTCATTTATTGGTCGTATTGGCTTGTCTACCAGAAAATTGAGCGGTGCGCTTGAGAGCTTGAGTCTGGTCTTTTGTGCTCAAGCGGGCTCTATCGACTCACTGGGGCTTCTTTTGTTCTGAACATGTGTAATCTAATACATGTAGAGTGTTCTATCAAGTGATACTGAAAAAAGAAAAGAAAAATTGCTTTCTATTCTTCCTATTTATTAGTTATTTATTAGTCATATGCTCTCCTCATCGGCATGAGGAGTAGCAGCTTAGGTTTTTGCTACTATGTGCATATATACATGTCATTTCACGCTTGCAAATATTTAAAGGGTGTTTTACTTTCTGCCTTACCATAACTGCAAAAGTTCCAACATTCTCGACTGTTGGAGCCTTGCACTTGTAACTATGTTGAGAATTGTGCATTTGATGGCCCTTCGCCATTTTCGCTTCTCTTTTGTGGGAACATTTTTGCTTGCGTATCTTATTCTCACTTCTGAAACACTGATCCAGTGAAACCATGCATCTAGGACTCTGGCTTACACCTACAGATGGAGAATGAGAAGATTCGCAATACCCCATAATGCAGCTCCTCCCTTGTCAGTTAGTGGTAAGAGTCATGCGAAGGACACATTGCCATGCCATCAATAGTATAGTCCTGAAATTGTTTTTTCCATGAGCTTCTTACCATGTCCATTTGCGATTTTGGATGTTGTTGAACTTACTGTTGCCCATACTAATTCCCTTCCGTATCAATGTCTAATAAAATCGCCAGTGTTGGTAACAAATTTATATCGTTGGCTGGCTGGTGGAACTGAATTAATCCTTTCCATGCTCCTTACTACATTTCCACTTAACTTACTCGTAGGTTAACATATGACTGGCATAGGTACGTTGTGCCTCTTTAATGGACCACTTCACATTTTTTCCTACGGTTTGAAGAAGTGCAAATATATGCTCCAAAGAAGAATGTTTTTTCAGTTGAAGAAGGAAAACACCGAAGTATTGGATTTCCCCTAACTTCAAATCAATTGATAGGCCAAGGTGTGAAAAAGATGAATCTTTCGTAGCCAGACATATACAAAAAGAATAATATCTTCTTAAGGTAGGTACAATGCAGTCTAACTTACTGACTGAGAACTGGTGTGTACATGTTTGTGATGATAGATACTACATGGTATCTAGTATAGCAAGATATTGTAGAGCATTCATAGGTTACATGCATACCATGGCCTCTTTATTTTTACAAAGCTTGCTTTTTCCTGTGTTTTAGCGCAATGCGAGTATTGTTCTTATTTCATACTAAAGGAATGTCGGAGTGAAACACGTTGATGGTTTTTTGGGAACAGCAAGTGGAGGTGTGGCTTGTGTTTTGGCTGCAAGAAAGCAAGCCCTGGTCTACATACTAGATGAGGATGAAGATGAAATCTCTGATTCAGAATGATGGTCTGTTTGTGACTTTGTGGCGGTTTTGCTTCTGTTGCTTCTGTTGGTGTACCTCTAATACTTAAAGCTGCAGACATTAGTGTGAGAAGCCATGCGCGTGGGCTTTCTGACTGAAGCTTTTCGGCTCGACCCTTTTTGGAGTCTTAATTTATACCTGCCATGTGCCTTCTCCGCTAGGCAGGCATGTGATGAAGAGAAAAGTGGAGTAAAAGGTAGCTATTTATCTATTGAGTTAGATAGAATTGACGGAAAGATGCTGACCCATGGCTTCTATCTGGTGGTAACCGTCTTCATGGTATTGCTGCAAGCTCTGAGACCTACTAGATAGTGCTGAGCTGTTGCTTCATCTGTGTATTATTTTGATGTGTAAGAGAACCAAATGTTTGGTTTGGATTAACTATACTTTGGGTTGAAGGGTTCATGTGATGCAATCGACTAATGAAATTTGCATTCGAATGTTGAAATCCAGGTATGTCCAGTAGGATATAAAATATAAATAATCATGGGAAATGGAAAAAGGAAAGAAAATTATGAAAAATTTACGAGAACTGGAAAGAAGAGGCCAAAAAAGAAGTGGATAGGTGTCAATTTAGGAGAGGGTTATTGTTTGTTTTAGCAATTTTTCAAAGGAAAAGAAAAATAATGAAAAAAGAAAGAAAGTGAAGACGGACATGGCCTCAAAGAGAGAGTGAAGACCAAAAGTTGAAGCAAGTGGGTGGGTGTCAACTTAGGAGAAGGCTGTCACTGCAATGGTCTCCACATTGAGCACCACTTTACTATTACAATATTAGATTTGATATTACAAATACTATGACTAACTTTCATGACTAAAGTCACAGGTCAAATCGAACTCATGTAAATTTTCTCAGATCTGTTTTGAGGTGGAAAGAGAACACTCCAGGTGGAGTGCAAGTGAGGAATATGAATTAGGAAGACCACTTTTCTTGTGTTGCCACGAAAGAATGTAGACTATGATTGTTCCCTGTACCATGGAATGCAAAAACTACTTTTATGCCATTGAAACTATCCACGAGCTGTTTCACATAAGCTTTTCAAGGATTGAGAAAACAAGAGGAGAAGGGTTTGTGTCTGTCATGCAAAACACCTTTGGCTAAGCTAAACCCTCCATTTATAGCCGTCGTATAGCCTTGTAGAATTTACTTCTGCTACTTTTTCAGTAGTTACTAATTTGTCATTCAACATCAATATTAAACTAACAGTCCAAACAAATGGAGAATATCGAGGGAACTTAGCGTCATGATGTAATGGTGTTTGTGTTTTGAACAATGGCTTTATTGCCTATGGATAGCAGCAAACAGGCAAGACTTTTTACATTGGACTCGATGGAGGCAGTGTCAATTTTCTATGAATAATAAGCGCAGAATGCAAGTGCACTCTTTGAATGATATACCTTGCATCCTTACATGTGAAAGAGAGAGGGCTTTTGAAGAAAAATGTTGAAAGAACCAAAGTAGAGAAACTCTGATGAAAATATTACTCGCTTGAGAAGGTGTTCAGACAAAGCTGTTCTGTACTCAAATGAACAACATTAAATAACTAATATGCCCTCATCTAAGAAAAAGTCCCATCAATTCAAACAGTAAACGGAGAATCATCTTTCCTAATGCAACATTAAGAATGAATCAAATCAAATCTGGACTTATATCGGTGGTTGAACAAATTATGCCACGTTTTCGTGTGACGATCTTCATGATGAAGATACCCCACCGCATCACTGCCTTTATCTTGAACCAGCCAATGACGCCTTTGCTGGTTCCACTAACAGAACCACCAACATATAATGGGGTCTTAGAGAACTTGTTATCGTATGATGGGCTCTGACTTAACAAAGCCAATCAATAATCCATTATCATCTGAAACAAATAGTTGCAAATTTTCCAATTGCCTTCAGGAGGAGGAAGTGTACTGCTAGATTGGAAGATTGATATGGCGGTAGAGGGTGGTTCAGAGGGCGGAACATTCTCATTCACTGTATGGTCGATTTAGCTTGGAGAATGGATCATATAGTTACGCATGGCATATTGGAAATTGTTACCATGTGGCTGTATTGGCAATCTGACAGTAGGGATACCATTGTCTCCCTGAGGAATTAGAACATTCAAAGGGTCTGTAGATATGAGCTGCAGTGCAGTTAGACAAATGCTTTCATCAGCTGAAAGCTTCATGGCATTTCGAGAATTGGTATTTTGCAACTGTAGAGGCAATGCAGTTGCACCATTATGTCCTGGGGAAAGAACAAAAACATTAGTGTGGTTAGTAAACAGAGGCCGAGGCCGACATGAGCACAGGAGAATGTTCTTATTAAAAATTTTAGAATGAATGGATGGTTATGAGCTTTTAGTATAAGGAGAAGTGCTGCTAACTTTTTTCCCTTACCGTGCACATCTCGTAAGTTTTTCTTGCCACTGGTCTTTGTTATCTTTAAGTGCCTCAATTGACAAGGCCCTTTTCAATTTCTGTCATATAAGTTTAACCAAGCAACCTTCGTTTCTAACATATGATCTCCCAGTCACCATTTGTT
This sequence comes from Corymbia calophylla, assembly GCA_014182845.1. Taxonomy (NCBI): domain Eukaryota; kingdom Viridiplantae; phylum Streptophyta; class Magnoliopsida; order Myrtales; family Myrtaceae; genus Corymbia; species Corymbia calophylla. The sequence goes on along the minus strand of CM024697.1, from coordinate 24,227,572 downwards.
GAAAATGCACATATAAGCACATTGCTGTGTAATTATTCCATATTCATGTCTACCTAGTAATAGCAATATCTTGTCAATATCCACTTAGCATCACGTAAGTGAAGTGTTCATGAGCATCTGCCCTCCCCCAATCCCCCACCCAAGAAAGTACCTGTTACCACCTAATTTTTTTAGTTGATTTTTAATTGCTTAGACAGAGCCCATGTACCCACATATATGACCAAATGGATAGTGTATTGCAACAATCACAGCTTACTGAATATATCTTTCCATGTACAATTAGCATTGGATATTGACTATTCTCCTCATTGCATGTCCTTATAGGTCATTTGATACTTCAATCATATATCTTTCCTGCCCAAAATGAAGTTGCATTTAACTGATATCTACTAGACTACTGCCTTTCGTAGTGACCTGCGATAACCAACACCTATTGTTTGTTCATCGTCAGTAAAAACTATTTCTGTGCCTTTTTGGTTGCATTTAAAGACACATTAAGCCTAACTTACAAATGGGAATCCTCTATATATAACTTATGAGTCACTGCCAAAGAGGGGGCAAAATTAGTAAAATCTCCTTGGATGCGAGTTCATTTGTATGGTAGCTGGAACCTGTACATGTTCATGATGATAGATACTATTGTGGTATCAGGTATAGCGAGATACTGTAGAGCATTTGTATTTTACGTGCACACCATAGCCTCTTTAGGCATACAAGGTTTGCTTCCCGCCTGTGTTTTAGCATAAAGCATGTATTGTACTTTTACTTTTACCCAACAGAGGTATCTAAACATCACGTTAGTTTTGGCCATATATTCAAGTTGATGATTTTTTGGCAACAACAAGTAGAGGTGTGGCTTGTGTTTTAGCTGCAAGAAAGCAGGCCTTGGTCTACATACTGGACGAGGATGAAGATGAAATCTCTGATTCAGAATGACCGGCTGTTCAAGAGTTTGTGGTGGTTATGCTTGTGGTGTTCCTGTGGATGGAGCTCTAAACCTTGAAGCTACAGACATCGGTGTGAGAAGCAATGCATGTGGGCCTTTTGTGACTGGAGCTTTTTGGCTCCGCCCTTCTTGGAGAGTCTTAATTTATACCTACCTGCCATGTGCCTTTTCTGCTAGGTGGGCATTTGTTGAAGAGAAAACTGGAGTAAAAGGTAACTATTTATCTATTGAGGTAGACCCATGACTTCTATCTTGTGGCAATTGTCTTCGTAGTATTGCTGCAAGCTTCGAGACCCATTCGACAGTGCCAAGCTTATGCTTCGTCTGTGTATTTTTTTAACTTTCATATTCAAGAGAACCAAATGCTTAGTTTGAACTATTTATACTTTGGGTTGAATGGTTCACTTGGTGTAGTTGACCAACAAGCTTTCGGTTTGAATGTTGAAATCTCTCACCTAAATTTGACTTGCTTCTCCACGTCACCATTAAATGATGCATTCCATCTAATGCACAAAATGCCTTCTTGCATGGAAGTGCTACCCTCCGGGATCAATACAGTCAACACGACTAGCTGCTAGATATATAATTTCAAGGTGGCTTTAAAGAACATTGACCATATTCCAATCCCTCAGATTCGGAATCCACAAATAAATGGTGGGTTTAGGATAATGAGATTATGTCTACAATATCTTCAATGGACTTGCATTTTCTTAAGAAAGAATATCACGTAGCCATTAAATTTAATGATATATAGACATATAGGAATGTTCAATTGTTTAAATAGTTCAGGAAATGAAGGAATTGTGGAGTGACACACTAGAGATGAAACATCCAGATATTCAATCCTATATTATAAGGATAAAATTCCAGTGCAGACCAATATTAAATCAAACTAACCCTGAGCTGCTTTGCATAAAAGCTCGCTATAGTATAAAATTTCAAGGACCGAGGAAACAAGAAGAGAAGGCCAGGAAAACAGGTACGAGGGAACTTGGCATCATAGCTAGACAGTGTATGCGTTATGGAAAAAAGCTGCATTGCCACTGGATAGCAGCAGTAGGCAAGACTTATTACATGGGACTCCATGGATTTGGTCGCAATTCTAATGCATAATAAGCGCAGAATCCAAGTACACTCTTTGAATGAGATAACCTTGCATTCCTTACATGTGACATAGCGGAGAATTTTCTGAAGAAACATGTTGAAAGAACTGAAGTAGAGAGACACTTTTCGATGGAAAAATTATTTGCTTAAGAGCACGTTCAACGTAGATGTTCTATACACAGGTGAATACATAGAATCAATGAAATATTATTGTCATTTAAGAAAAAAAATTACCATCAATTCTATCAGAAGTAAATGGAGAATCATCTTTCCTTGAAGTGACGGTAAGAACTATGCACAAGCCCAGACTTTGATCGGTGGTTGGTCTAACTCCACAAGTCTGACAGCCTTCTTCCTGATGAAGTACCCCCACTGCAACACTGCCTTTATCTTGAGCCAGCCAATAACACCTCTGCCGGTACCTCTAACGGAAGCAGCCAAGTATTGCTTCCAATCATCATTTGAATCAATTGATTGGTTATCTTCCCTCACAGGATTGCTTTCAGGAGGATCAAGTGTCCTACTAGATTGGAAGCTTGAAATTGAGTCATAGGACCGTTCAGAGTGAACAACATCATCATATCCTGTATAAATCATTTGGCTTGAAGAACCGATCATTTGGCTATGCATGGCATTCTGTAAATTGATACCATGGGACTGTGTTGGCAATCCGGCCGTAGTATTACCATGATATCCTGAAGGAATCTGAACATTTAAGTGGTCTACAGACATGGGTTGAGTTGCAGGGAGACAAAAAACTTCATCAACTGAAATCTCCATGGAATTTCCAGAATTGGTATTTTGTGACTGAACTGGCAATGCCAAAGCCATTGCATCGTTAAGTCCTGGAAAAAGAACTAAAGCATTAATGTCATTTGTATACATAGGCTAATGTAAGCACAGGTCTATGAGCTTATAAAAATTCCTGCAATGATTTGGCATGAGCTTATACTGTTCTGATATCACAGGAAGTGCTACAACTTTGATTTTTTTCCTTACCCTGCACATCTCTTTAATTTTTCTTCTGATCTTTGTAATCTTAACGCACTTCAATTGACAAGGTCCTTCCTAAAACGACAAAAGTGCAAATATAAACACATTGCCATGTGCTCATTACATCTAGTCATATCTACCTATGATAGCAATATCTTGTCAATATCCACTTAGCATCACCTAAGTGAAGGTGTTCAGGAGTATCCACCCTCCTCCTCCCTCAATCCCCCACTCAAAAAAGCACACGTTACCAACCAATTTTTAGTTGCTTTTCAATTGCTTGGACTGAAGACATAAATACATACATACATACATACATACATACATACATATATACATATATTGGCCAGATGGATAGATTGCATTGAATGAGGCACATTTTGCAACAGTGGCAGCTGGACAAACAAATATCTTCATATTAAGTGGAACCCAAAATCATAAGGATCAGGTACACAATGCTTTTATTTATTAAAGCTCAACAATCAAGTGGAAGTTGTATTTTCATTGTAATTTCACAGGCCACATCTTTGTGTGTGCTTAAAGAAACAGACAGTTTTTTGCTCTAGAGCACGTACCTTCAGCAGTGGAACTCACATTTGCCAGAGGAACTTCCAGACCAACTGGAGCAGCAAAGATTGGTAGAGTCAAATAACGTTGAACATGGTTGAGATTTTCAGTTTGTCCACCAGAGACTTGAGGTGAAAATGAGCTTGAGCTATTGTTCTGCATATTATCAGAAAACGTCTCACCATTGAACTCTCTCACATCTTTCCAGTGAGCCAAGGCCTTCATCACGATTGCATCTTGATGTTCCTGGAACAAACACGCTTGGTATATTGCTCAAGCTGGACTAATAGAAGTATTTATTTCCACTATTGACAGGAAAACATTCTGGCTTCAAGCAACTTCTTTTTTTGGCAACTAATGTTGCATTCCAGTGGATGAACTTTGTGTTCAGAGTATGTACGTGAGTGCAGCACAGAGAAAGAAGAATGAAAATAATATTGAAACAACTGCAATTCACTTTACGCCTGTATCTGCCCATTTCTCCACTGCATAAAGGTCAGGTGCTCAAAAGATGTAATGTAGAGTACAATCAAAACAAGGGTCGTTAAGGTATAGATGCAAAGTTGATTGAGAAAGGACTAGTGAAGAAACAAAGCACGCATCAATATGTAGTGCAAGTAATTAAGATCTTGATAGTTTTAAACCTGGAAAGTAATTGTTGCGACAGGAATGTGTTAATTGTTCAAATTACAATATGTTGATGAGTGCCTCAGCTTCTCATGGATGAAACCAAATTAGCTGCTGAAAGTGTTCTTCATCTTACTCAGTCCAGAAGGCCACTTAGATTTACAAGGTCACTAACCTTAGCTTCGCATCACAAAGCACGCAAGCTCAAAATCACTCTATTAATAGAAAGTCTCTATTATGGATCTAAACATAGCATCTATATTTTGTTTTTATTCTCTCCACAGGAACTTCATTTTACTTTTATGATCAGAAAGAAAAAAAAAAGAATAGCCAAGCAAATCCTGTAGATGTCCAACCAACTCCTTGTTTGAAGTTTCCATATCTCTAATCAATTCTAACACCTATTAAGCCACATACCTACAAATAAACATTAAAATACTGATTACATAGAAAATATGGGACAAATTATTCAAATTCCCCGTGATGGTGTGTAGCGAGTGAACTGGCTTGACAAAACTGAGTGGGAACACCTTGCTTACTTACCTTGTCTTGGGCAGAAAGTCGATGAGTAGCAAAATATTCCCTGTCTTTGATTAGGCCAATCAGTCGACCATCAGTGTTGAATACAGCACCATGCTTTGTCACACCATCAGGATAGTCCAAGTAAAGTTTCCACTTTGTTTTGCAAGTCTTTGCATGATCTACGAGGATACCCCACTTCTTCACTGTTATGCTCTTTCCAAGAATCTATGATGAGTGAACACACAAGACTTAACATTCCTGGCAGTCGATCAAACCCTAATTGGGAATCATTAACTAAGTACTTACATCTCTCAGTTTCTTGGGTTCCGTGAACAGTTGCAGTAGAAAGTCCTCCACTTTATATATTCCAGCTTCACTCAGTTTATGGTGAGGTTTCCCATCTTTGGCAATTTTCTCCAACCTCCAAACCTCATCGTCAGATGCAGGTGGATGATGTTTCATGTATGCTGTAAAATGAAGAGCACATATACAATAAGGTCCCAGGAACTATTAAGTTAGTTTGTAGAAGCAAACTTCTAACAGGAGTCAAGCTCTCCCCTGAAACTGATCCAAAGTGTCAACATTCGCTGATAACAAACAAAATGATTGTTTCTTATTTATCAAAATTTTCGTTTGAGTTGTCAAGGTCCATACGAAATGAAGCTCTCAATTAAAAAATTGAAGACTGTGGATGTCCAAAATCATGTTTATGTTCAGTTATAAAGGATAAGGTTTCTATACTGTAAAAAGACTATAAAGGACCTACCTTCCCCTCTATTTTCCCTGACAGAGAAGGCATCTGTTACTGCTTCTAGGATTCGTGTGTTCCCACAAAAACCCGATGCCACTCTAACCCCTATCTTGAATCTTTTACTCCTATTCCAGCAGGAATTGTCAGTAAATCTCAGTTCTCCCAGCTGCCCAACACCTTCCTTGAGCTTTACTCCAAGATCTCCTCTCAAAAGTGGGCCCTTTCCTGCACGTTCTTTAACCATGTAGTGCTCAAACTCTTCTGGAGCCCAGTTATCCTGACCATCCTTGTTGAAATCACCTTCAAGCACGACAACGTCCAACTTAATGGAGGATTCCAGGCCTGATGTAACGACATCCCCTGTGTTTACATCAATCAAGGTAACATGAATGCGAGTGCCCTCCTCTCCTTCTATTTTGTTTCCAGTAAATAGAGGAAGTGACAGTTTGGTTGTAAGCTGAAGCTGTAAGTTTCTTGCTCCATTGTTTGCTGTGGAATTATCATTACCCCTACATAATCACCAGTAAACAACCATTAGAAACAGGGACAGATACAAAAGTGGGAAATCAAATAAGTACTGATAAAGAGAGACAAGCTACCAAACATCTTACTTGAACAAGTATCACTGCCGGGGAAACTACAAGGATAAATAGATCCATTTTCTAAGAGAGTTTAATTATGCAAATTTTCAAAGAGAAAATAAAATAAATGCTCCACTGCTCTTAAGCTACAAAATCATATTCTAAATTGGAGCATCGACAATGGGGCGCATGATGACTCCTTGTGGCCTTGACTCATTGAGCTATGACTGCCTGCCGTGGGGTGGTAGTGGTGAGTCGGACAATTATTCCCAAAACATCAACAATGCATAACCGCTCAATACTACACAGAAAGCATTTTTTAATGGCATCACAGGGGAAGTGCATTCATACCTTCTGAGGTGGGGAGAGTGACTGTTTGCAGGCTCCACTGCTTCCTTCTGTTCAACACCACCAACAGCAGAATTACCAAAGTTTGACATAAAAAAAAAAAAATGAAGCAGAACGATACAAAACCAATGCATTACATTAAAATGAGTTGAAAACCCATTCCGCCATTCCCTCTTGAAAACAACATATCGAACACCTTATTGAGCTAGGTGCTTCACGCACACACGAAATCAGTCTTTCACTAAACAGCAGTTGTTTATAAAACTCATATGGACAATCCTAAGCATTTTCATTTTCCCCCTCCACTCCATGTCCATGACAAAAATCTCACGTGCTTTAGAATGGTTATGATTTAGCTTTACGAGATGAAGCCAAAGTTGAAATTGTTATTGTGAAAAATGAGGCCTCCAGCAAGGTCTGATGATCTGCTTGAAACTCAGATGGCTTTGTGTGGGTTGATTGCTCCAAACTCTGGCTCTGTAGACATAGTGGTATTTACTGGATCATCTACAGGCTCTTTCTCTATAAAGGAGGCTTGGAAGCTAGTGAGGAAATGGGGGAACAAAGTGACTTGACTTAGGTTTGCATGGTTTAAGCCTAATAAGACAAAAAATGACTTAAGAGTCATAATAATTGCACAAAAGGATCTCCTATTTCAAGAAATAAGGCTTTTCTATTATGACAGGTTGTTCAAATGGATCTCCTGTTCTTCCTGTCAAGCAGGGACACAAGTCGGCCTTAGTGAGCAGATGGTACCGAGTGGAAGGGTCGTCATCAATGGATAAAAGTTACTCTAGGGATAATAGACGAGAAGGTTTTGGCACCTCAATTTCAGCTGCAGATGTGGGAGATTATGCTATAATGGACTTGTACAGTTAGTAGGCATTCTCATGTTTTCTTTCCACATGTTCCATAACAAAATGAATATTTATTTATAGACAAAGGAGATTGTGCAAAGTTCATACTCAATGAATGTTGTTATAACTGACAGAATAAAGCAATTAGTAAGTTCATTCAATCACCTCATGACGTGCATATAAACTACTCATATCTAAAGTGTTGATGATTTATAAACTCTGGTTATCTTACCAATCTCTGACAACCATTCTCTGAGCACATCTGTGGCAATGTATCTTTGAGAGCATTCCAGAAGCAACTACGCCATAAAAATTGACACTGTTGATGACTGCTGTATTGTGGACTTATTCATAACAAATAGACAAATAACCATTAACATTTTAGTTACTTATACAAATGAATGTCAGATCTAATTAATGTATAAAAACATAGATATCAGACTCATCAAATGCATTCCATGTCAGATCTAACGCGACAGAGAAAAGTCAATGTAAAGCTGGAATACAAATTTTGTCCAGTAAATCAATAACAGAAGCGAGTAATGTTGATTAGCGGCTATCTCTAAATGCACCATCCTTACAGTGATTAACAGAAAAAAGTACGCACAGGTATTACACTTCGCCAAACAGAATTTTGGATTTATGGCATTAATACTCAGATGACAATTTTAGTTGGCAAGACAATACACATGGAAATTCTCCGAAATAAATCAGTTCATGCAGATATAATACTGCCAACAAACTAAATGAAATATATTCACCTTTGAAAGGATGCGGCCCAGTCAGATTTAACACGCTCCAGCTCTTCTCTGACCTGTCCAGCAAAGAAGCAATAGCGAAGAATTACACAAGCAAGAATCATCTGTCGCATAGTCATCACATTCAATTTTCACATCACAAGTATCTTCATTTTCCTCCTACATTCAAAAGGTCGTTGAATACATTTTCCAGGATTCAATGCGCAGTAATGTCCAGGCACTTCATTGAAAATTTGTATCTTTTTGTGATCCATACTGTCCAAAACAACATGAAAAGCCTAAAGCATGTTCATAGTGCAATTGCTTCACATTAAAAGCCTGGAACATTCAGCAGGTCATTTTTACAACTCAAACAATAATTCTCTATACATCTCACAGCAATTTCTCATGCGGATTACTATCCAGAAACTGATGGGAATGTCAGAAATGCATCTAACTGCTTCTAATCCAAGAGATCAGGAATGGAAACATAATAGGGAAGCATGAACAGGTGTCACCACTAGTTCCTTTTGTCCTTGATGCAGTTGTTTTTTACTTTAAAAGTCTCTTTAGAGACTATGATTCATGAAAGAAATAAGACAATTGCTGCCGATGTTAAGTGTTTGTGGAGAAATTGGAAGTTCATGTTGACTAACTTTGCCATGATCCGGTGGCATGCTTTTGAGTTTGCATCTTGTTTCTCTGGGTAGCATTTTGCTGTTGGTCCTGGAAGTGTAGACACGTAAGCTATGACGTCATGTTGTCATTTGGCGTGTAGTGGCATCAGCTTGAAAGTCAACTTGATGAATTAAGTTTCAAGATATTCAAGCTTTCTAACAGGTTGTTCAAAAGTTTTATGTTCTTCTGATTGAGCAGGAAGACAATCTGCCTTAGTAATCAGACAGTGCCGAGTGGAAGGGCCATCGCTCAATGGATAAAAGTTACTCAAGGGATAACAAACTAATCAACCACCAATAGTTCACATCAATGGGAAGGTTCCGCACTTTGATGTCAGCTGTATATGCGAAACATTATGCTGCAATAAAGTCGTATGGTATTTAGCACTCCCGTGTTTTTCTTTCCACTGGTTGTTCAATAAAATAAATATTTGCTCATTAAAGGAAATAATTGTGCAAAGTTCATGCTCAACAAATGCCATTCAAACAGTCAGCATAAATCAATTATCTAGCGACGGATTTGTTAGTCAATAAGTTCATCCAATCACTTCATGACATGCAGAAAAACAACTCATTTCTGAAGTGTTGATGGGAACATGTTCGAGAAAAGTGGAAATTTTATAAACTCTATTTCTCTTACCAGTTCCTGAATAGACTTTTTCATTGAATGCATCTGTTTCTCCATCGAACACATCCGTGTCTCCATTGAATGCATCTGTTGCACCATATCTTGGAGAGCATTCCCAGTGCAACTACACCATGAAAATTGACACCATGAGCAACTGATGTCCTGTGGATTTATTCCTAACAAATAGACATATATCTATATGGAACATATTAGTGACTTCCACAAATGAATGTCAGACCTCATTACCGTGTAAAAAGATAGATATCAGACTCATCAAATGCATTGCCTTAATCTAGGCGCCACAGAAATGTCAACGTAAAGCTGGTCTAGTACTTACAGAAGCACATAAAGTTAACTTCCAGCTATCAGCAAATGCACCGTCCTTTGAGTGATTAACAGAAAAATGTATGTGCAGGTGTTACTCTTCGCCAGACAGAATCATGGATTGATGGCATATGATCTCGATGACTTTTTTAGTTGGCAAGACAATACACATGGATATTCTACTAGAGGAATCAATTGTTGCGGAAAAGATATTACCAACAAACCAAATGAAATATATTCACCTTTGACAAAATTCAGATGAGAGATATTTTGCACGTTCCGGCTCTTCTCCGCACTGTCCAGAAAAGAGCAATAGCAAACAATTACATTGCAGGAAAAATCTGTCACATATTCATCGCGTTCAAGTTTCATATCACCGGTATTTTTATTGTCCTCCTTCTACATGCAAGTTGAAATTGTCATTGACCACATTTTCCCAGATTCAAGGAGACAATTATGTCCAAGGCACTTCACTGAAAATTTGTATCTTTTCGTGATTCATCTGTCCCAAATGACATGAAAAACCTAAATCATGTTCTTAGTGGAATTACTTCACAGGAAAAGCCTCAGCAGGTCATTTTTACCACTCGAATGATACTATATATCTTGCAGCAATTTCTAGTGCGGATTTCTATCGGGAAATTGACTGGAAGGTCAGAAATGCATCCAACCGCTTCTAATCAAAGAGATCAGCAATTGAAATAATGAAGACAGTATTTTCTATGTCCATGTCGGCTACTTTACTCATCTTACCACTCTCTGGATATCCTCCTCCTCTGTTGAACAGCTCCCTGGCACAAAATTCTTCTTGGACCTGTTCCATGCTTGACTGTGTGACGATCAGCACAAAAAAACAAGCAATATACGATAATTTAGTAAACAGGACAGCAGAATAACCCGATGACAAAACAGCTCACTCGCTAGGTAAAAACCTTAACAGAGTATAATTGAAATAAGGAGGAAGCACTGAAATTGACCAACACGAAATCGCATAACAGATTTGAGACAACAAAATTTGGGGACTTTAGTAGTTTGCATTGAAGCCACAGCACAAACCCACAAACAAGAAACCGAACCAAAGCGAGTTAGAACAATCACAAGGCAAAAGCTAATCGATGTCATACTTCAACACCGCCGTACTAATTTCAAGAAACTTTCACTCGAGAACCCTTCATCGAATTTCCCTCAAGTAAAGCTAAACACTAACACGAGCATCGAACTTAATCGGTTGGAGCGACCCATGGCCTCTGGGGTTGACTTGGTTGACCTGAAGAGGAGGAGGCCAAAGCTCTCTTCGCCATGGACGCGACCTTTCTGGTCTTTTACAGAGCTTATCAAGAACAGGGAAAGAAATCGCATAACAGATTCAAGACGATAACATTTGGGGTCTCCAATAGTTCGCGTTGAAGCCACACCACAAACCCACAAACAAGAAACTGAACGAAAGCGATTCGCAACGATCACGAGGCAAAAGCTAATCAATGACGTACTTCAACGCACGCTTCGCCATACTACTCATTTCAAGAACCTTCAACTCGAGAACCCTTCACCGAATTTCCCCCAAGTAAAGCTAAAAACCAACACAAGATCATCGAACTTACTCGGTTGGAGCGACGCACGGCCTCTTGGATTGACTTGGTTGACCTGAAGAAGAGGAGGTCGAAGCTCTCTTCGCCATGGACGCGACCTCTCTGTTCTTCCTGCGGCGCTTATCAAGAAACAGGGAAACCGTCTGGAATCTTGGGAGTGCTTTCGGCTGCCGACAGAGAGTAGCCGAGAAAGGAATGAGACAAGAAGGCAGTTTACCAACGAACTCGAAGTCGAAGTGATGACCTTTGTAATCATTGGATTTTGTTCCGAATGTCAGGAAAGGCACATGCATTTCCATGAAAGGTGACCTCACGCGCATTGTCCGTGGAACGTGGCCGATTTCAGAAATCCTCCTTTTCTTCGATTTTACTTAATTGCCCCCTTGACCTTATTCAGCCGCACGCACAATATTTAAAAGTGTTCTTTCTTTCTTTGTATTTGGCTTTTTCCCGCTTTTCACTATTAAAATATTAAACTATTTTCGCATTTAATGAGATAAATCTTTTCAGCCCATTGTCTGATGAACAGGTGACTCGCTCCAACATTAGTTATCTATGCGTGGCTATGAACAGGCGAGAGAAAATTTAATTAACTGCTTCTAATAATATGTATTTATGATTTATGTATTGGAACAACTAGGATTGAGAAATGCTTGTTATAATAATAAATTTAGAATATATGTGTGTATATAATAGATCAAATTGATAATGTAAAAATGATATATTTGCGCGTGATTTGATATATGAATAAAGCTCGTTTAATACTATTAATGTAAAATCATGACAACAACATTTTACAATTCTACTTACAACGATGTCGAATCTTTTTGACATACTTTAAACAAAATTCCAGCGTTTCATGGAACTAAAAACTCTTTAAAAATTGAAAATTTACTTGTAGGGAATAAAATTGCTCAAATAAAATTCATCGATGCCGTAAACTATTTTCCCATTCTAGGAGGAGGAATAATTTCAAAATCAAAATTGAGAGAGAGAGAGAGAGAATGTGGAGAACTTTCTCGGTAGTAGAGTGATCAAATTAAAAGATTTTGCAAATCTAAGCGGGTGAAGTGGGGTCAAGGTCAATGGGTTTCTTGGAGTTCAAGCTTATCCTCATACGCGCTTCTGTGTGATAGATAGATGACGTCTAATAGGTGATGTCAAGATATTTCTATTAAAACTGGATTTGTTTGAGGAAAAATGTTTTTTTTGGGGATTTACCTTTTAGACTTTTGCAATCGGAAAACAAGTCAACCGAAAATATTTTTCTATCCACAAAAATATTCATGTACAAATTTAGGAAAATAAATTCCTAAATCTTAAAAGGTGAAAACACCCTCCAAAGTTGCTTATCTAGAAAATTTTAATATTTTAATTTCATTTTAATATTTTTTTATTTTCCTTCTTCTTTTTGGCTTTGGTCAATCGTCAGTCGGTGACCAGCCACAAGCAATCTTTTACCTTGCCACAAGTTGGCAATGCTAAAGCTTGTCGCCCTCTAGCAATCTTGATCTTGCTGGCCAACGCCCGTGGTCGGTAACAGACCGTCACAACCAACGGAGGGCAAGAAAAAAGGAAAAGAAAATTTAAAAATTTCTATGTTTTTTTGCCATGCAATTGAAATATCCAAACACTAGAAAACGTTTTCGGTCATACATCACTAAACAAAGAAAAACTATTGACTTTTCAAAAAAATGATCTCTCGGAAAGTAAATATTCCTTCTTTTATCTCGAAATTTTTTTTCGAAATAAATGTACCCTGTACTTATAGTTCTTCGGTGCTCAAAGTCACGGAGTGATACGGATGTTGTACCAATTGTGCAGCACATGGCCAGTAGCACGACAATCACACTTTCAATCACATGTACAAAGATTTCCTCTCTCAGGTCGACTTTCTTCAACATCTTCATCCGTCACTCTCTTTTGTCGAACTTTGTCTGTAACCGACAATTGATCACTTGAGTGTTGTTGGCAATTTGCATCGCCGGAAAATCCAATGTGGATGATGATTATCCTATGTGGTTTTGCAAACACTAACGTGGACAATTTAATAATATTTTAATTTTTAATAATTATTTTGAATTTTCCTTTTCCTTTTTCTTTTGCCCTTTTTTTAGGCCAAGTGAGGGTCGCTAGCAATCCTCACTCGAGGGCCACCTCATCTTCAGCCGCAAAGGCCCTCACTGCAAAAAGGAAATAATAAAAAAAAAAGAAAAGAAAAAAAAAAAACAAAAACAAAAATAACAATTAAAAAAAATTAAATTTTAAATTAAAAAATTAAAAAATCCACACCAGATAGGAAATTAATAAAAAAAATTGACGTATGATGATTCGCCAGAAATGACATTCAAATAATTCATTTTACTCTGATATGGAACTCAAATAAGGGAAAAGAGTTATAATACATAAATGATCACCTACAAAAGTTATGACAATTGCGTTATTTTTCTCCCTATTGAATTAAGTGGAAAGAAAACGCTCGAGGTGGAGTGCACTTGAGGAATAGTTAGACCATTTTGCTCGTATCACCATGAAAAAAAGCAGAGTATGATTGTTCCCTGTACCATGGAATGCAAAAACTACTTTTTATACCATCGAAACTATCCACGAGCCATTTTAGGCTAAGCTGAACCCTCCTTTGTATGGCCTTGTAGAATATACTTCTGCCACTTTTTCAATAGTTACTGATTTGTAATTCAACATCAATATTAAACTGAATGAATGGAGAATATCAAGGGAACTTAGCATCGTGCATGGTGTATGTGTTCCGAACCATAGCTTTATTGCCTGTGTACAGTAGCAAACAGGCAAGACTTCTCGATGGATGTGATGCCAATTTTAATATTTTAATTTCATGGAACTAAAAATTCCTTAAAAATTAGAAACTTACTTGTAGAGGATGGAATTGCTCAGATAAAATTCATCGATGTGGTAAACTATTTTCCTATTTTACGAGTAGGAATAATTTCAAAATCAAAATTGAGAGAGAGAGAGAATGAATGTGTAGAACTTTCTCGGTAGTAGAGTGATCAAATTAAAAGATTTTGCAAGCGAGTGAAGCGGGGTCAAGGCCAAAGGGTTTCGTGGAGTTCAAGCATATCCTCATACGCGCTTTTGTGGTAGACGATTTTCAGTAGGTGACGCCAAGATATTCCAATTAAGAGTGCATTTGTTAGTGGAAAAATGTTTTTTAGGAATTGATTCTTTAGACTTTTGCAATTGGAAAATGAGTCAATCGAAAACATTTTTTTATTCACGAAAATATTCATGCATAAATTTAGAAAAATGAATTCATAAATCTAAAAAGGTGAAGACACTCTCTAAAATTGCTCATCTAGAATATTTTAATATTTTAATTTCATTTTATTATTTTTTCTATTTTTTCAATTTCCTTCTTCTTCTTGGCTTTGGCCAATTGTTGGCCGATGACCAGCCATAAGCAATCTAGAGCCTCGCCACGCCTCGCCACAGGTCGGCAAGGCTGAAGCTTGTTGGCCCCTAGCAATCATGGACCTTGCTGGCCAATGCCCATGGTTGATAACCAATCGTCACAACCGACGGGGGAAGAAAAAAGGATAAATTAAATTAAATTAAAATTAAAAAATTCGAATTTTTTTGCCATGAAATTTAAATTAATGATATCCAAACACTAAAAAACATTTTCAGTTACACATCACCAAATAAATAAATAAAACTATTCATTTTTCTTAAAAAATCTCTTGAAAAGTAAAAATATCTTCTTTTATCTTGAAATTTTTTCTTAAACGGATGCATCCCGTACCTCTTTGGTGCTCTGTAACATAAGGAATGAGCCCAAAATTGCAAAGTGATGCGGATGTTGCATCAATTGTGCAGCACATAGCCAGTAGCACAACAACAATCATATTTTCAATCACATTACAAAGATTTCCTCTCTCAGGTCGACTTTATTCACCGGAAGAAGCATCTCCATCCGCCGCACTCTTCTGTCTCGTCTTCAAGGCAATCGAACTTTGTCTCTGACCGACTCTAGTCACCTCACCAAGTTCCGACGGGTTGTCTTGTCGCCGTTGCGGTTGTCGTCGTATGTATGCGCATGTGCTTGTCCTAGAGAGAGAGAGGAGAACGACATATGCGACACGGGTGATTTTCCAGGAAAATGAGGTCCTAGGAATTTTCCTAGAAACATGCTTTTGGCTTTGATATGATTTTCATGTTGGGTTTTGCTAGCATAACCATCTTGGAGGCCATTATAAGAATAAGAGCCGGTCGTGAGCCACAAAATTCTTGAAGGAGCAGATCTCATGATAATTTATAATATTTATTATTTTATTTTTTATGATCAGAATAGACTATTATCCCATCTTGGTAGATTAAAAATCATTTCTCTTTCACGCGTTGTTAGACGTGTGCAACGAGCCAAAAAAAACGGGTGCGTTCAGCTGCCGAGTAACTACTAGTCTACTCCTGCTACCAAAGAAATAAAGAAGCTTTGGTCGGACCAGGAAATGGCAAATAGTTTATAGGTCTTTCAGACTGGACCGAATTGAATTACGGATTCTAGGATGAGCATGAGCCGGCGGATGATTGGACTCGTAGGGGAATTTTGGCTTGTTTGATGACCAAATTAAGTATCGAAAAATTTGAAATTCAACGTAAATACCATAATTTTTGTACGGCGTTCACTTGCGCATAACTTTTTTTGTGCATTTGGGTGTTGTCAGTAATTTGCCTAGTTAGGAGATTCGACATGGACGATGTCATCCTACGTGTTGTCCCAATGCTGACGTGGACAATTCAAGAATATTTTTTAGTTATCTTTAATTTTCAATTTTTCTTTTCCTTTTACTTTTGCCCTTTTTTCCAAGGAGCGACAAGGGTCCTGAAAAAAGGAAAACAAAAATAATAATTCAAAAAATTAAATAAAAAATGAAAAAACATTAAAAAAATCCACATCGCATAGGAAATTAACAAAAAAATTCACATAGGATGATTTGCCAAAATTAACACTTAAATGATCCATTTTACTTTGATGTGGCATTTAAGTGATACATAAGTGAGCAGCAACGAAAGTTACATAACTTTTTTCTTTTGATCGGAAGAGTCATGACGCTTGTTGTTCTTCTGCCTATTGAATAAAGTGGAAAGAGAACACTCAGGTGGAGTGCAAGTGAGAAATAGGAAGATCAGTTTTCTTGTACTGCCATGAAAGGATGCAGAGTATGATTATTCCCTGTGCCATGGAATGCAAAAACTACTTTCTATACCATCGAAACTATCCACGAGCCGTTTTACATAAAAGCTTTTCAAGGACTGAGAAAACAAGAGGAGCAGGCCAGGAAGGCGATAGAACACAGTTTGTGTCCGTCACGCAGAGCACCTTCGGCTAAGCTAAACCCTCCATTTATAGCTGCTGCATAGCCTTGCAGAATATACTTCTGCTTCTTTTTCAGTAGTTACTGATTGGCAATTCAACATCAATATCAAAGCAATTGTCTGAATGAATGGAGAATATCGATGGAACTTAGCATCATGATGTAACGGTGCATGTGTTCTGAAAAATAGCTTTATTGCCTGTGGTGTCAATTTTCTATGAATAATAAGCGCAGAATGCAAGTGCGCTTTGAATGATATACCTTGCATTCCTCACATGTGAAAGAAAGAGAACTTTTGAAGAAAAATGTTGTAACAAGTAAAGTAGAGAGACTGATGAAAAAATTATTCGCTCAAGGAGTTCAAAAAAAGCTGTTCTGCACACAAATGAATAACATTAAGTAAAAAAAATGCCCTCATCTAAGAAAAAGTCCCATCAATTCCATCACACAGTAAACGGAGAATGATGATTCTCCTAATGCAACATTAAGAACAAATCAAATCTGCCTGGACTTCAATTGGTGGCTGCACAATCATGCCACGTCTCTTGATGACGATGTTCCTGATGAAGATACCCCACTGCATCACTGCCTTTATCTTGAGCCAGCCCATAACACCTTTGCTGGTACCTCTAACAGAACCACCATCGTGTAATGGGGTCCTAAAGCACCTGCCATCTTGTGGGTTCTGACTGAGAAAAGCCCACAAATAATCCAAATCATCCTCTGAAACGGTTGGCTGCAAATCTTCCATCACGTGGTTGCCTTTAGGAGGAGGAAGTGTGCTGCTAGATTGGAAGATTGACATAGCGGCAGAGGGTGGTTCAGAGGAGGAAACATTCTCATTCACTGTATAGTTGATTTGGCTCAAAGAATGGATCATATGGCTTTGCATGGCATATTGGAAATTGTTACCATGGGACTGTATTGGCAATTCGACAGTAGGGCTGCCATTGTCTCCTTGAGGAATTAGATCAGTCAGGGGGTCTGTAGATATGGCCTGCCATGCAGAGAGACAAGCGTTTTCATCAACCGAAAACATCATGGCATTTCCAGAGTTGGTAATTTGCAACTATACTGGCAATCCCAAAGCAGTTGCACCATTATGTCCTGGAGAAAGAACTAAAACATTAGTGTGGTTAATAAGCAGAGGCCAACTGAGCCCAGGTCTACGTTCTTATAAAGAACTTTAGAACAAACCGTAATGAGCTTTTACTGTAATAGAAAGTGTTACTAATGTTTTTTTCCTTACCCTACACATCTCGTTAGTTTTTCTTGTCACCGGTCTTTGTTATCTTTAAGTGCTTCAATTGGCAAGGCTCTTTTCAATTTCTGACATATCGGTTTAACCAACTAACCTTCTTTTCTAACATATGATCTTCCAATCACCATTCGATGAAAATGCACATATAAACACATTGCTGTGTGCTCATTCCTTCTATTCATGTCTACCTAGCGATAGCAATATCTTGTCAATATCCACTTAGCATTACCAAAGTGAAGTGTCCATGAGTGTCTGCCCTCCCCCTCCCTCCAATCTCCTACTCAAGGAGGTACCTGTTACCACCTAATTTTTTAAGTTTTTTATTAATTGCTTGGACAGAGCCCACAGATACCTACAGACATATTACCTACATATATGGCCAAATGGACAGTGAATTGAACAAGGCCCATTTTGCAAGAATCACAGCTTACAGAACATATCTTTTCATGTACAATTAGCATTGGAAAGACTGTTCTCCACATTGCATGTCCTTTTAGTTCATTTTGATACTTCAACTCTTAAGTTTTCATGTCCAAATTTAAGTCACATCTCTTAACTTGAACCCCAATACAATGAAGTAATTGATTATTGCCCATGTGCCTTCGTACTGCTAGTCTATAAGATTACTGCTTTTGGTAGTAACTGGTAATAACCTCCTCCTCTTGTTTGCTCATCATCGGCAAAAACTATTTTTGAGCATTTTCGGTTGCATCTAGAGACAAACTGAAGCCTAACTTGCAAATGGGAATCCTTTACATATAGCTTCTACGTCAGTGCCAAAGAGGGAGCAAATTTAGTAAAATTTTCTTGGATGAAAGTCATTTGAAGGGTAGCTGGACAAATAAACTCTTCATAATATGTGGAACCCAAATCAAAAGGATCTGGCACGCACTAGTTTAATTTATCAAAGCTCGACAATCAAGTGGAAAGTCCTATATTCATTGCTATTTCCCAGGCCACATCTTTGTATGTGCTTAAAGGGAGAGAAAATATTGTGCTTTAGAGCACTTACCTTCAGCAGTCAAGCCCACATCTGCCAGAGGAGCTTCCGGACCACCTGGAGCCGCACAGATTGGTGAAGCCAAAGTACTTTGACACGGAAAAGAGACGGGGCTTTTCTTTTGCATTGAACTAGAAAAGGTCTCACCATTGAACTCCCTAACATCATTCCAGTTATCAAGGGCCTTCTTCACAGTTGTATCTCCACATTCCTGGAAGAAAATTACTCAGTATATCGCTCAAGTTGGACTAATTGAAGTATTTATCCCCACTATTGAAGGTACACGCTCTGACTTCAATCAAACACTATCTTTTTTCGGCAAGTGATGTTGCATTCCAATGGATGAAATTTTACTCAAATTAAGTACGATAACTGCAGCACAGAGAAAAGAAGAATAAAAGAAACATTGCAAGAACCTCAATTCACTTTATGCCTATTGCCACCTATTTCTCCACCACAAAAAAGTTCAGGTGCTTGAAAGATGTAATGGAGAGTACAATCAAGGCAAGGGTAAAGATGCAAAGTTGATCGAGAAAGGACTGGAGAAAAAATAAAATACCCATCAACTTGTACTGTGCAAGTAATGAAGATCTTCATAGCTTTATGCTTGGAAAGTAATAGTTGCAATGTGAATGTGTTAATCGCTCAAACAACAATACCATGGTAAGTGCCTCAAATTTTCATGGATGACACCAAATCAACTGCTGAAAGTGCTCTCCCAGTTACTCATGCTTTTTTGCATAATTTCAACTGTGGAGTACAGAGGGCCACTTCGATACGCAAGATCACTATCCTCAACTTTGCATTGCAACTAGCAAAAAGTCAAATCAATCTATTAACAAAGTCTCAACTTGGATCTAGACAAAGCATCTAGATTTTCTTTTAATTCTCTTGACAGGCACTTCACTTTACTTTTACTGATAAAATACCAAAAACAATAGCATCTAGATGTCCAACCAACTCCTCGTTTCAAGTTTCCATATCTCTGATCAACACTAAGACTGATTAAGCCACACAGCTACGAGTAAACATCAAATTGCAAATGACGTGGATAATATGGGATAAATTATATGAATTAAGCATGATGGTATGAAGCACATGAACTGGCTTGACAAAACTTCCTAGGAACTTCTAGTTACTTACCAGATCATCGGCAGAAGGTCTATCAGTAGCACAATATACTCTATCTTTGATTAGGCCAATTATCTGATGGTCGGCGTTGAATACAGCGCCATGCTTCCTCGCGCCATCAGTATAGTATAAATAAAGTTTCCAATTTATCTTGCAACTCTTTGCATGATTTTCAAGCGTATCCCATTTCGTCGAATTTGAGCTCATTCCAAGAATCTACAATGATTGAACACGCAAGACTTACATTCATCATAGTCAATCAAACCCTACTTGAGAATCGTTTACTAAGTGCTTACCTCCTTCAGTTTCGCAGGGTCTGTAAACAATTGCAGTAGAAAGTCCCCCACTTTGTGTATTCCGGCTTCACTCAGTTTTTGGTGATATTTCCCATCCTTGGCAATCATCTTCAACCTCCAGATCTCATCTTCGAATGCAGGTATATCATGTTTCTTGGATACTGCAAATGGACAGAACAAATACAGTAAGGTTCCAGTCACTATTAGATTGATGAGTAGAAGCAAACTTCTGCAGGCATGCAGACTCTCTCCTGAAACTGATCCAAAGTGTCAACATTTGCCAATGACAAAGAAGCTGATCGTTTTTTATTTATCAGAGTTTTCCTAAAGGTTCGTATTAAATGAAGCTCTCAATTAAAAAAATGAAGAATGGATATCCAAAACCATGTTTATGGTCAATCATAAAAGAAGGACAAGGTTTATATGCACTGTAATGGACTATGAAAGACTTACATTCTCCTCTATGCTCCTTGACACGGAAGGCATCTGTTTTGGCTTCTCGGATTCGCGTATTCCCACAATAACCCAATGCCTTCTTAACCCCTATCCTAAATCTTCTACTCCTATTCCAGCTGGAATTGTCAGTAAATGTCAGTTCTCCCAGCTTCCCAACACCCCTATTGAGGGTCACATGGAGATCTCCCGTCAAAAGCAGCCCCTTTTGTTGACGTTCTTTAACCACGAAGTGCTCGAACTCTTCATAAGCCCAGTCATCTTCATCATCTTTGTTGAAGTCACCTTCAAGCACGACAACATCCAACTTAATGGAGGATTCCACGCCTGATGTAACGAAATCCCCTGTATTTGCATCGATCAATGCAACGGATATGCAAGCACCCCCAACTCCTTGTAGTTTCCTTCCAGTAAACAGGGGATCTGACAGTTTGGTTTGAAATTGAAGCCGTAAGCTCCTCACATCATTCATTCCCATAGATCTAGCATCAACCCTGCATTCTCTCTGGAAGCCAACCATTAGAAATAGGAACAGGTACAGAAGCAGAAAAATTGCAAAAGTAACGACACAGAGAGACAAACTGCCAAATATCTCACTTGGACAAGTCTTACTGCCAGGTAAAGTACAAGGATAAATAGATGCATAGTCTCAGAGAGTATAACAATGCAAATTTTAAAAAAAATAAAACTAAACAAAATTAAATGCTGCACTGCTCTCAAGCTACAAATGATTATGTTCTAAATTGGAGCATTGACAATTTGGCGCAAGACCTAGTCATTCTGGCCTGACTTTCACTGAGCTCTAACTGATTGCTTTGGGGTGCTAGTGGTAAGTCGGACCATTATTCCCCAAAAAATCAACAATGCATAACCGGTCAATACTACACAGAAAGCCAGTATCACGGGGGAAGTGCATTCATACCTTCCAAGGTGGGGAGAGTGACTATTTGCAAGCTCCACTGTTTCTGTCTGTACAAAGCCACCAAGAGAAGAGTTGCCAAAGTTGGAGGCATCAAAAAAATGAAGCAGAAGGGAATACGAAACCAATCCATTCCATCAAAAGGAGTTGAAACTTCCTTCTTAAAACAACTGATCGGACACCTTATCGAGCTAAGTTCTTCAGGCACACTTCAAATCACGGTGTTTACCAAACAGCAGTTGTATATATAGTTAATCAATCCTAACCATTTTTATTTCCCCCTTCATTCCATGTTCATGTAAAATATCACATGTGCTTTCAAATGCTTATGATTCTGCTTTAGGTGATAAAGCCACAGTTGTGGATGTTAATGAGGCAAATGGAAAGAAGATGGCCTCCAGCAAGTTCTAATGATCTGCTTGAAACTCAGATGGGCTTTGTGTGGGTTGATTGCTCCAAACTCTAGCTCTGTAAAACAGTGGTATTTACTGGATCATCTGGTGGCTCTGTCTCTGTAAAGGAAGCTTGGAAGCTAGTGAGGAAACGTATGAACAAAGTGACTTGACTTAGGCCTGTATGGTTTAAGACTAATGTGCCAAGATATGGCCTTATAAATTGGCTAGTGATTCATAATAGGTTGCATACATTGGACAGGATGAAAGCTTGGTCTGACATTGATAGCACTTGTGTGCTATGCAGACAACATGAAGAATCTTGAATGCACTCATTCCTTAAGTGTGTATTTTCAAAGCAGATTTTGGTAACAAGTTTTACAGCTATCTCATTTCCAAGATCCTCAAGAGATCAAAAGGATGAATTTACTTCGAATGCAACAATTTATAATCTCTGTAGAGAGAGTACTTGTGCTAAGTTCATGCTCAATTAATGCTGTTCAAATAGTTGATATAAACCAATTAGCTAGCAACAGATTTGTTGCTCAGTAAGTTCATTCGATCACTCCATGACATGCAGATAAACAACTCATATCTGAGGTTCCTGGAAATATGTCCGAGACAAAGTGGAAATTTTATGAACTCTGTTTCTCTTACCAGTTTCTGAACAGCATTGGTTATCTGTTGCATCATCTCTTCAGGAGAATTCCCCATACACCTACACCATGGAAATTGACACCGTGAACAACTACCGTCTTGTGGACTTATATGTAAGAAATAGACAAATATCCATTTATAATACTTTAGATACCAGTACAAATGAATCTCAGACCCAATTATAGTATAAAAAGATAGATAACAGACTCATCAGATGCAAGCCCTTACTCTCAGGCAACATATTAAGTCAATATAAAGCTGGAATACATAATTATGCAGCACATTGATCACAGAAGCAAGTAAAGTTAGCCAAAAAAAAAAAGTATGCGCAGGTAGTACACTTCGACGAACAGAATCATGTATCAAAGGCATATGATACTCAGATCATATTTTAAGTTGACTAGGCGATACACATTGAAATTCTATCGGAGAATCAGTTGATGCAGATAAGCTACAGCCAACAAACAAATGAAATATATTCACCTTTGACAATATTCGGCCGAATGAGATTTAGCGCGCGCCAGCTCTTCTCTGACCTGTCCAGCAAAGAGAAATAGCAAATATTTACATTGTAATCTGTTAGGTATTCATCTCATTCAAGTTTCACAACACAGGTATCGTCATTGTCCTCCTTCAACTTGCAAATTGTCATTGACCACATTTTTCAAGATTCAAGGAGACAATAATGTCCAAGCCACTTTATTGAAAATTG
Organism: Corymbia calophylla; assembly: GCA_014182845.1. Taxonomy (NCBI): domain Eukaryota; kingdom Viridiplantae; phylum Streptophyta; class Magnoliopsida; order Myrtales; family Myrtaceae; genus Corymbia; species Corymbia calophylla. The sequence goes on along the minus strand of CM024697.1, from coordinate 24,204,146 downwards.
GATATTATGTGATCCATACTGTCCAAAACAACATGAAAAGGGTAAATCACGCTCTCAGTGGAATTGCTTAACAGGAAAAGCCTAGAACAGTCAGCGGTTCATTTCTACCACTCAAACAATAATTTTCTACACACCTCACAGCAATTTCTCATGCAGATTTCTACCTGGAAACTAAATGGAAGGTCAGAAATGCATCCAACCGCTCCTAATTGAAGAGATCAGCAATTGAAGTACAATAAAGACTGCATTTTGTAAGTCCAAGTTGGCTACTTTACTCATCTTACCACTCTCCGGACAACCTGCTCCATATACCAGTTCCTTTGCCCAAGATTCCTCCCGAACCGACGCCATGTTTGACTGTGTGAAGATCAGATCAGCACAAAAGTACAAATCAAGATAGTAAAATTTGGCAAACAGGACAGCAAAGTAACCCAGTAACAATAACAGCTCACTAGCTAGGTAAAAGTTTCCAACAGAGTTTAATTCGAATAAGGAGGAAATACTGCGATTTGCCCACGCCGAAATTGCATAACAGATTCGAGACGACGGCAACATCAGGGGTCTTTAATACTTCGTATTAAAGCCACAGCACAAGCCCACAAACAAAAAAGCAGAACGAAAGCGATTTAGAACTGTCACGAGGCAAAAGCTAATCCATGTTATGCTTCCACACAGGCTTTGCCATGTTTCTCATTCCAAGAATCCTCAACTCAAGAACCCTTCATTGAATATCCCATCAAGTAAAGCTAAAACTAACACGATCATCAGATAATCGAGCAAGCATCGAAACGTCAAGAGAGAGAAGAGCGAACTCACTTCGTTCGAGCGGTGCGTGGCCTCTTCAGCAGACTTGCTTGACCTGAAGAAGTGGAAGGCGAAGCTCTCTTTCGCGCCGACATGATTTCCTGTTCTTTTGTGGCGCTTTTCAAGAAGTGGGAAAGTGTCCGAATTTGGACGGATTGGGTTGCTGAACAAATGGGTACAAAAGCAGAACAGAAATGGAAGAGACGATGAACACGTAATGCACGAACACAAGCTCAAGCTCAAGCTCAAACTCAAAGCAATGAGTTCGTAATCAATGGAGTGAGTTTTATTCTGCGCTGTCTGAAGGAGTATGCTGCTCGTCATTTTCCGAGAAAAGGGGAGAACGTTTTCTGGGAAAGCTTCTTTTTTGGTCTGTATTTTCTGGGAAAGTGAACTGGCCCGTTTTAGAATTATGTCTATTCTTTTATCAAATTCTACCAATTTGTTCCCCTCATCCTTATGAATCTGCCCGCACCATTTTATTCCCCCTTTTTTCCCCCTTTTTGTTGCTTTTATCCAACTTTTGCCTAACAAATAACTGAGCTATTTTTAGTCATCAACCCGAATTTAGACTTCGTTTATTTCACAGAAAATCAATTATTTATATTGATTACAAAAATGAATATTTTTAATTATCTAAGAAAAAATTTCAATATAAATTTTTATCACTAATGAAAACATGTTCCATTGATTAGTTATTTCAAGTTATGTAATTGTTCAATTTTAGGAAAATCCAAATCATTTATTTTTCGAGAAATGAACAGGGTCTTAAGTTAAATCTTTTCATCCTAATCCTTAATCAATCAATCACATGCTCAAATATTAGTTATTTTCTATGTAAGGCTTTGAGCTAGTGGCAAAAACAATTCAATTAAGTGCTTCAAACTACACTAATCACTACTTATAAATAATAACGAAGATAAATGTGTGTTATGGTTATTTATTGAGAAAATATGCGCATCCGAGGAATGTGGGAGGCAAATTAACAATTAATATGGCTCTCCACCAATTGATGATATTAAAACAATTTATTATTGCTTGATTTATTATGTAAGTTTTTCTTTTTTTTTTATGATAAGTAACGATAAAGTTACTTTACAAATCCATTTATAAAAACGCTAAACTTTTTCAACAATACACACAAATTTTATATAGTCAATCTTTTGTCTCGTATGTTACTAAAAATATTATTTTACTTGATCGGTCACTAAGACTAAAGAATACGAATGCACGTAGTTTTATGAGACCAGGCGTTTCATAAAATTAACAATTCTTCGAAATAAAAAATTTAATGGTGACCAGTGGGATTGCGCAGATAAAGTTCAACGATGATAAGTTGACGAGTGTTCTCTTAGTCAATCAAGAGAGCCAACTCCAATGGAGATGGAAGTTGTAAAAAATAAAAAAGAGAAAACACAAAAATAAAATAAAAAAATCAATGCGCGTGGATTCGAGAAAACCAGGGGATTCGAGTGGGGTCCACTCAGATTCGCTTCGGTCGGCTTTTCGTTCAGTCGTAGGTTGCCGTGACCAACGAGCTCACGTCCATCCTCTGACGCGTTTTCATTGCGCAGAGGATGACGTGAGATGGGTGACGATTGAAATTGTCACGTCATCGGATAGAATATGCGCTTACAAGGAGTAACGTAACTAGTAAATTCCACAGGTAATTATGAAAATATAAGAGTCAACACCCCAAAAAAACCTTAAATTAATACGCATATCATCCGAAATTTTATCACCTGTGATAAATATGTGCCCAAACTTATTTTTGATATAAGTATATTAAAAGTCCTAAAATTTATCGTGAAAGTGTAATTAAATTTTGTCTCGTGATCGAGGCGATCAAACTTTGCCTCTAATCGAGTCAAGCCTCCTTGCCAAGTTCGGACGGGTTGTCTTGTCGCCATCACTGTCACCATCGCTATCGCCATCATATGTATGCACACATGCGTGTCCCACATAGAGAGAGAGAGGGTGATTTTCTAGGAAAGTGAGGTAATGGCAATTTTATTGGAAAATGATGCATGCCGCTTCAGTGTTTTCAGCTTTCATATGATTTTTGCGTCGGGCTTTGCTAGCATAACTATCTTGGGGGTCATTGTGAGAATAAGAACCTATTGTGAGCCATAAAATTTTTGAAATAGTGAACCTCATGATAATTTATAATTTTTTGTTATTGAATTTTTTGTGGTCCAAAATAGACTGTTATTTTATCGCAGTAAATTAAAACCGTCACTTTAATCATTTTCTTCTTCATGCCTTGTCAGATGTGTGCACAATGAGTGAAAAAACGGGTGTGTTCGAAAACCAAATTATTTATAGGTCTTTTGGACCGGACCGAATTGAATTACAGATTCTTTGAAGAGCATGAGCCTGCGGATGACTAGACTCGTAGAGGAATTTTGGCTTGTTTGAAAACCAAATTAAGTACCGAAAAATTTAAAATTTAACAAAAATACCATAATTTTCATATGACGCTCACTTGAGTATGCATAACTTTTCTTTCTTTCTTTTGAGTACCACAAATTTGAAAAATTGATATTTGAGTGTTGTCAGTGATTTGCTTCACCAAAAAATCCAACATGGATGGTGATTGTTCTATGTGGTTTTGTAGATACTAACGTGGACAATTTTTAAATTTTTTTAATTATTATTATGAATTTTTTTAATTTTTAATTTTCCTTTTGTTTGCCCTTTTCTAAGTGCCAGCAAGGGTCATAGGCAACTCTCGTCTAAGGGTTGCTTTGCCTTTAGCCACAAAGGCCCTCGCCACACATCTAGGTGGGCGTGGGCTAGGTTACCTTCCTTAGAGCTAGCAAGGGCCTTTTGGGTCAAGGGTGAGGCGGCGCTCGCCTAATCTGGGCAAGGGTTTTGCAACCGGTATGACCCTTGCCAACCCTGGAAAAAAAGAGAGGAAAAAATAAAAATGGGAAAGAAAAATATAAACAAAAATAACAACTCAAAAAAAAATCCACGCCAAATAGGAAATTAACAAAAAAAATTGACGTATGATGATTTGCCAGAACCAACACTCAAATAATTTATTTTACTTTGACGTGGCAGTTAAGTGAAGGAAAATAATTATGGTACATAAGTGAGTACCTACAAAAGTTATGACAATTGCGTTGTTTTTCTCCCTATTGAATTGAGTGGAAAGAGAACGCTCGAGGTGGAGTGCACATGAGGAATAGTTAGACCATTTTGCTCGTATCGCCATGAAAAAAAAGCAGAGTATGATTGTTCCCTGTACCATGGAATGCAAAAACTACTTTTTATACCATCGAAACTATCCACGAGCCATTTTACATAAAAGCTTTTCAAGGACTTGAGAAAACAAGAGGAGAAGGCCAGGAAGACGATAGAACTCGGTTTGCGTCTGTCACGCAAATAGCCTAAGCTGAACCCTCCCTTGTATGGCTTTGGAGAATATACCTCTGCCACTTTTTCAGTAGTTACTGATTTGTAATTCAACATCAATATTAAACTGAACGAACGGAGAATATCAAGGGAACTTAGCATCGTGAATGGCGTATGTGTTCCGAACCATAGCTTTATTGCCTGTGTATAGTAGCAAACAGGCAAGACTTCAAACATAGGACTCGACGGACGTGATGTCAATTTTGATGAATAATAAGAACGGGATGCAAGTACTCCTTTGAATGATATACCTTGCATTCCTTACATGCGCAAAATCAGAACTTTTGAAGAAATATGTTGGAAGAATCGAAGTAACGAGATTCTGAAAAAACTGTTCGCTTGAGAAAGCGTTCAAACGAAGCTGTTATGTACACAAATGAATTAACATGAAGTAATTAATAAAATGCCCTCGTCCAAGAAAAGAATACCATCAATTCTATTCAACGGAAAACGGAGAATCATCTTGCCTAATGCAACATTAAGAATGAATCAAATCAAGCCTTGACTTCAAATGTGGTTCGTCTAACTGCACAATTCTGACACCTCTCTTCCTGACGAAGATCCCCCACCGCATCACTGCCTTTATCTTGAGCCAGCATTTAACACCTTTGCTGGTACTCCTAATAGAACCATCACCATATCGCCGGATGTCCTTAGAAATAACATCTGCATTGGTTGAGTGGAAATGTTCCATCACGTCATTGGCATAGGATGATGGTTCAGAGGAGAGAACAATTTCATTTCCCAAATGCATTTGGCTCGAAGAATCAGTCATTCGAATACACATGGCCCTTAGTAAATCGGTGTCATAGGACTCTATTGGCTCCCCAACAGTCAATGTGGGCTGATGCTCAACAAGACTAAAAATGTCCTCAAATGAATACCCCATGTAATCTCCGGTATTTTGTGATGGTCCTGGCAATGCCAAAGCAGTTGCACCATCATGTCCTGGAGAAAGAACTAGAACATTAGTGTGGTTAGTAAACAGAGGCCAATGTGAGCACAGGTCTACATTCTTATAACGAATATTAGAATGAACGGTTATGGACTTTTACTATAATGGAAAGTGCTACTAATTTTTTCCTCACTCTGCACATCTCTTTAGTTTTTCTCGCCACTGGTCTTTGTTTGTTATCTTTAAGTGCTTCTATTGACAAGGCCCTTTTCAATTTCCGACATACAAGTCTAACCAACCAACCTTCTCTCCCAATATATGATCTTCCAGTCACCATTTAATGAAAATGCACGTGAACACATTGCTGTGTAATTATTCCATCCATTCATGTCTACCTAGTGATAGCAATATCTTGTCAATATCCACTTAGAATCACCTGAGTACTCTGAGTACCTGCTCTCCCCCTCCCCCAATCCCCCACTCAAGAAGGTATCTGTTACCACCTAATTTTTTTAGTTGATTTTTAATTGCTTGGACAGAGCCCATACGTACGTACATATATGACCAAATCAATACAGTGTATAGCAATAATCACAGCTTACAAAATATATCTTTTCATGTACAATTAGCATTGGATATTGACTGTTCTCCATATTGCTGTCCTCATAGGTCATTTGATACTTCAACTCATATATCTTTCGTGACCAAAAAGAAGTTGCCTTTCTAAATTGAAGCCTAATTAAATGAAGTACTCGATTATTGCCCTTTTTCCTTTGAACTGATATCTACTAGATTACTGCCTTTGGTAGTGACCTGCAATAACCTACTCCTATTGTTTGTTTGTCATCAGCAAAAACCATTTCTGTAAATTTTTGGCTGCATCTAAAGACACATTAAAGCCTAACTTGCAAATGGGAATCCTCTACATATAACTTATGAGTTACTGCCAAAGAGGGGGCAAAATTAGTGAAATCAGCTAGGATGCAAGTTCATTTGAAGGGCAGCTGGACAAATGAACGTCTTCATATTATGTGAACCCAAATCATTAGTAGCTGGAACACATTTATAAAGCTCCACAGCGAAGTGGAAAGTCCTATTTTCATAGTCATTTCATAGGCCACATCATTGTATGTGCTTAAAAGGAGAGACAGTTTTGTGTTTTAGATCACTTACCTTCAGCAGTGAAGCCCACATATTCCAGAGGAGCTTCTGGACCACCTGGAGTGGCATGGACTTGTGGAACCAAATTACATTGAACAGGGGTGAAATTTTCATTTTGTAAAAATTGAGATGGAAAAGAGCTCGAGCTTTTCTTCTGCATTGAACCAGAAAATGTCTCTCCATTGAACTCCATAACATTGTTCCAGTTATCAAAGGCCTTTCTCACGATTGTATCTCCATGTTTCTGGAAGAAAAAAATTTGGTTTATCTCTAATAATGTTGCATTCCCAAGGATGAACTTCTATTCAGCAAAAGTACGTAAGTGCAACACAGAGAAAGAACAATAAAACAAACATTAAAAAAACCTCAACTCCCTTTATGCATTTCACCCGCCCATTTCTCCACCACATAAAGGTCAGGTACTCAAAAGATGTAATGAAGAGTACAATCAAAGGAAGGGTCCTCAGATAAAGATGCTTAGTTAATTGAGAAAGGACCGGTGAAGAAATGAAAAACGCATCAACTTGTATTGCACAAGTAATTAAGATCTTCTATAAACTTGAAAGTAATAGTTGCAACGTGAGTGCGTTAATCATTCAAACTTAAACATGATGATGATTACCCCGGATTTTCATGGATGACACTGGATCAACTGCTGAAAGTGCTCTCTAACTCGCAGTTTTTTTGTCTAATTTTAACTACAGAGTACAGAAGGGCACTTAGATATACAAGGTGACTATCCTGAACTTTGCATTGCAAAGGAGTGAAAGCTCAAAATCACTCCATTGATAAAATGTCGCTGTTATGGATCTAAATAAAGCATCTAGCTTTTCTTTTTGTTCTCTCCACAGGTACTTCATATTATTTTTACTAATCCAAAAACAAAACAAAAAAGCAAAGCATCTGGATGTCCAACCAACTCCTAGTTTCAATTTTCCATGTCTCTGATCAGTTCTAACACAAGTGAAGCCACAGAGCTACGAGTAAACATCAAATTACTGATCACACAGATACTATGGGACAAATTATATGAATTCAGCATGATTGTGTATAGCGCATGACAAAACTCAGTAGGAGCTCCTCAGTTACTTACCTTCTCTTGGGCAGAAAGTCGATGAGTAGCACAACATACCCTGTCTTTGATTACGGCAATCAGTTGACCATCAATTTCGAATACAGCACCGTGCTTCCTCTCGTCATCAGAAAAGTACAAGAAAAGTTTCCAATCTGTTTTGCAAGTCTTTGCATGATGTACTAGGATATCCCAGTTCTTCGATTTTAAGCTCTTTCCAAGAATCTATGACGAGTGAACACATGAGACTTGAATTCTTGGTAGTCAATCAAGCCCTAATAGAGAATCATTAGCAAAGTGTTTACCTCTATCAGTTTATTGGAGTTCGTAAACAGCTGCAGGAGAAAGTCCTCCACTTTATCTATTCCGAATTTGCTCAATTTTTGGTGATACTTCCCATCTTTGGCAATCTTCTCCAACCTCCAGACTGCATCATCAGATGCAGGTGGATGATGTTTCTCAGATGCTGCAAAATGAAGAGATGTCCAGTAAGATTCCTGTCACATTCAATTGATGAGTAGAAGCAAACTTGTGATAGGCGTGCAGACTCTCTCCTGAAACTGATCCGAAGTGTCAACATTTGCTAGTGACAAAGAAGGAGCCAATAGTTTCTTATTTATCAGAATTTTCATTCAAGATGTAAAGGTCTGTATGAAATTAAGCCCTCAACTGAAAAAATAAAAATTTGAAGACTATGGATGTCCAAAACCATGTTCATTGTCAGTCATAAAGGACAAGGTTTATAAACGGTAAAGGACAATGAAGGACCTACATTCTCCTCTATGTTCCTTGACACGGAAGGCATTTGTTCTTCCTTCTCGGATTCGTGTATTCTCACAAAAACCTGATGCCACCTTAAGACCTATCCTGAATTTTTTACTCCTAGTCCAGCTAGAATTGTCGGTAAATATCAGTTCTCCCAGCTCTCCAACACCTCCCTTGAGCGTCACCAGGAGCTTTCCTGTCAAAAGCTGCCCCTTTCCTTGACGTTCTTTGACCATGTATTTCTCAAACTCTTCTTGAGCCCAGTTTTCCTCATCTTCTTTGTTGAAGTCACCTTCGAGCACAACAACGTCCAACTTAACAGAGGATTCCGCGCCTGATGAAATGACATCCCTTGTATTTCCATCGATCAAGGCAACGGAAATGCCAGTGCCTCCCTTTCCTTCTAATTTCTTTCCAGTAAATATAGAAAGTGACAGTTTGGTTTGGACTTGAAGCTGTAAGTTCCTCGCATCATTCTTTGCTGTAGATTTAGCATTAGCCCTGCTTTCTCTCCGGAAAACAACCATTAGAAATAGGAACAGGCATGAGAGCAGAAAATTGGATAGGGAACAATAAAGAGAGAAAACTACCAAATATCTCAATTGGATGGGTTTTATTGCCAGGAAACTACAAGGATAAATAGATCTGTTGTCTAAGGGAGTTTGATAATTCAGATTTCAATAAAATAAAATAAAATAAAATGCTCCACTGCTCTTAAGCCACTAAATTGTGTTCTAAATTCGAGCATTGACACTTTGGCGCATGACGGAGTCATTGTGGCCTAACACTCACTGAGCTCTAACTGCTTGCTGTGGGGTGGCAGTGGTAGGTCGGACTATTTTCCCCCAAAACATTAACAATGCATAACTGTCGATACTACGCAGAAAGCCTTTCTCAATTGGCATCGCGAGGGAAGTGCATTCATACCTTCCGAGGTGGGGAGAGTGAACAATTGCTAGCTCCATCAGCTCCTTCTGTTCAATTTCACCAACATAAGATATCAAAGAAATGAAGTGGAATTTTATACAAAAACAATCCATTCGATCAAAAGGAGTCGAAAAACCTGTTATATCATTTGTTCTCAAAGCCACTTATTGAACACCTTATTGAGCTAAGTTCTTCAGGCTCATTTATAATCACAGTGTTCATCAAACAGCAGTTGTATACATTGTTTATATGAACAATCCTAAGCATTTCAATTTCCTCTTTCGTTCCAAGTCCATGCAAAAATTTGCACATGCTTTAGAATGGTTAAGATTCAGCTTTAGGTAATAGGGCCACAGTTGCAGATGGTTATTGAGGCAAATGAATGGAGATGGCCTCCAGCAAGGTCTGATGATCTGTTTGAAAGTCAGATGGCTTTGTGCGGGTTTATTTCTCCATATTCTGGCTCTGCAGGCAAAGTGGTATTTAATGGATCATCTAGGGGCTCTTTCTTTGTAAAGGAGGCTTGGAAACTAGTGAGGAAATGTGGGAACAAAGTGACTTAGCTTATGCCCCCAGTGTTTAAGCTTGATGTGCCAAAATATGGCTTAAAAACTTGGCTGGTGATTCATAAACCACAGATTGGACAGGATGAAACTTGGTGTAATATTTATAGCACTTGTGTGCTATGCTGACAACATGAAGAATGTTTTCATCTTGTTTTTATGGGTAGCATTTTGCTGTTGATACAGGACATGTAGATGCATGAGACTATAATGTAATGTTGTCATTTGGTGTGTGGTGTTATTAGATTGAAGTCAACTTGATGAATTAATTTCGAGATATAAGGCTTTCTAATAGGTTGTTCAAAAGGATCTCCCGTTCTTCTGATGAAGCAGGAAGAAAGTCTGCCTTGGTGTAATCAGACAGTGCCGAATGGAAGGACCGTCACTCAATGGTTTGAAGTTACTCAAGGGGTGACAGAATAATCAATTACCAAAAGTTCACATCAATGGGAAGGTTCGGCACATCGATGTCGGCTGTATATGTGGGCCATTATGCTGTAATGAACTTATGGGATGTAGTCCTCCCATGTTTTCTTTCCACAAGTTGTGCAATAAAATGAATATTGGCTTGTAAAAGAAAGTAATAGTGCAAAGTCCATGCCCAATAAATGCTGTTCAAACAGTCAGGTTAAATCAATTAGCTCTCAATGGATTTGTTGGTCAATAAGTTCATTTGATCACTTCATGACATGCAGAAAAACAACTCACACCTGAAGTGTTGATGGGAACATGTTTGAAAAAAAGTGGAAATTTTATAAACTCTGTTTCTCTTACCAGCTCCCGAATAGACTTCTTCATTAAACGCATCTGTTTCTCTATTGAACCCATCTGTTTCCCTGTTGAACGCATCCATGTTCCCATTAAATGCATCTGTTGCACTATATCTTTGGGAGCATTCCCAGTGCAACTACACCATGAAAATTGACACCATGAGCAACTGCTGTTCCGTGGACTTATTCATAACAAATAGAGATATATCTATATGGAACATATTAGTGACTTGTACAAATGAATGTCAGACCTAACTTCCTTGTAAAATGATAGATACCAGACTCATCAAATGCATCCCCTTAATCTAACGCGCCACAGAAAAGTCGATGTAAAGCTGGTCTATCCGGTACTTACTGAAGCACGTAAAATCAATCAGGAGCTATCTGCAAATGCACCGTCCTTTTAGTGATTAACAGAAAAATGTATCTGCAGGGATTACTCTTCACCAAACAGAATCATGGATTGATGGCATAGGATACTCGATGACTTTTTAGTTGGCAAAACTATACACATGGAAATTCTACTAGAGGAAACAATTGTTGCAGAAGGGATACTATCAACAAACCAAATGAAATATATTCACCTTTGACAAAATTCAGCTGAGAGAGATTTTGCACGTTCCAGCTCTTCTCCGCACTGTCCAGAAAAGAGCAATAGCGGATAATTACATTGCTAGAAAAATCTGCCATGTATTCATCTCGTTCAAGTATCACAGGTATCTTTATTGTCCTCCTTTCTACATGCAAATTGAAATTGTCATAGACAACATTTTCCAAGATTCAAGGAGACGATTATGTGCAAAGCACTTAACTGAAAACCTGTGTCTTTTCGTGATCCATCTGTACAGAACAATATGAAAAAACTAGATCATGTTCTTAGTGGAATTACTTCACAGGAAAAGCCGGGAACAGTCAGCAGGTCATTCTGACCACTCAAACAATACTTCTCTCTACATCTCACAGCAGTTCCTAAGGTGGATTTCTATCAGGAAACTGACTGGAAGGTCAGAAATGCATTTAACGGCTTCTAATCAGAGAGATCAGCAATTGAAATGCAATGAAGACTGTATTTTCTATGTCCAAGTCGGCTACTTTACTCATCTTACCACTCTTTGGACATCCTCCTCCTCCGTTGAGCAGCTCCCTGGCACGAGATTCCTCTTGGACCCGTTCCATGCTTGACTGGGTGACGATCAGCACAAAAACACAAGCAAGATACGATAATTTAGCAAATAGGACAGCAGAGTAACCCGATGACAATAAGAGCTCGCTCGCTAGGTAAAAACCTTAACAGAGTATAATCGAAATAAGGAGGATGTACTGAGATTGACCAACGCAAAATCGCATAACAGATTCAAGACGACAGCATTCAGGGTCTTTACTAGTTCGCATTGACGCCACAGCACAAACCCACAAACAAAAAAGGGAACCAAAGCGATTCGGAACAATCACGAGGCAAAAGCTCATCGATATCGTACTTCAACGCCCGCTTCGCCATACTACTCATTTCAAGAACCTTCAACTCGAGAACCCTTCATCCAATTTCCCTCAAGTAAAGCTAAAAACCAACACAAGATCATCGAACTTACTCGGCTGGAGCGAGGCGCGGCCTCTTGGGGTGACTTGGTTGACCTGGAGAAGAGGAGGCCGAAGCTCTCTCCGCCATGGACGCGACCTTTCTGCTCTTCTGCATAGCTTATCAAGAAACAGGGCAAGCGTCTGGAATCTTGGGAGCGCTTTCGGTTGCCGAAAGAAAGTAGCTGGGAAAGGAATGAGAAAGAAGGCAGTTTAGCAATGAACTCGAAACTCAAAGTGAATCATTGGATTTTGTACTGTCATGGAGGAGTAGCGAGTCGACGCATACATTTCCAAGAAAAGTGACCTCGTGCTGCATTTCCGGGAAAATATTGCCGGTTTTAGACATTTCCTTTCCTGAGATTTTACTAATTTGCATGTACATTTTTTTTGTGTTCTTTTCTTTCTTTTTCTTTTTCTTTTTGCTTTTTTCTCCGGTCTTGCCTATGAAATAATTGAACTATTTTGGATCTTTCCCGCCCGATCTCTAATAAGTGGGCAACATGCTCGAAGATTAGTCATTTATATCTGACTTCAAATGAGCGAAAGAAAATTCAATTAACCGCTTTTGATCGTAAGTGATTAAAACTTGTAAATTGGAAAATTTGGTGAATGTGTATTATGAATACCTATTTAGAACATATATGTATAATACAATAAAGCAATGATGTCCAAACGATTAATTGCCACTTGATTCAATATGTAAATATATATTGTTTAATTCAATTGATGTAAAGTTACGGTTACATCATTTTACAATTCTATTTAGAATAATGCTAGATTTTTTTCCGACACGCTTTGAGCAAAATGACAATACACCCATCCATTCATATACCAAATACCTTGTGATCCACATATTATTTGACAATATGAATGCACGTATTCTGTTTCAGACATCAAGTATAAAGAAAAATCAAAGGTCCGATGAAACTAAAAATTCCCTAAAAATTAGAAATTTAATTGTGGGCAAAGGAATTGCACGGATGACATTTTTGGACGACGTCCTAAATTATTTTCTTATGTTACAAAGAGGAATATTTTCAATGGAAATAAAAATTGTAAGAGGTGGAGAATGCGTGTGGAATACTATTTTAAGGTTTTTTGCTTAGTGGAGTGGGGTCCACTCAACTTCGCTTACGTCAGCGCCAAAAGATGCTTTCGTTTTCTGACGTACGCGGTTGGCCAATCTTGGAGCTCAAGCTTATCCTCCGACGCGTTCCCGTCATACGGCGTGACGTGTCGTAGGTGGCGCGAAAATGTCTCGACGAAGTCCCCCAATTTGTTGAAAATTGAATTTGTGCCCCGTGATGGAAGCTGTGCTAAATGAGAATCTAAAGTTTGGGCTACAATGGATCTTTTTCCTTTAATATTTCGTAATTTGTCTTTAGTTGACATTTTCAAGATTCAATATTTGTCCATTTCGTGAAGAAGGACTTGCTCGCACGCATAAATTACACCTCCCCATATTGATTTCTAGAATTCAGGAAAATTTATTTGATAAAACCTTTATTTGAAATCCTTAGCATTGCGAATCGATTAAAAACGAGAGTTTTTTTGAAATCCCAATTAATTGCCTTTACTTGAGTAATTTAATGTCATGTTTGATAGTTATGATAAGATTCATGATAACATTTATCGATTCATGTTTGGTGTCTACTTAAGATAGGATAAAATCGGATATAAAGAGGATATACGCCAAATAAAATTATTATATAAGAGATGTGGGATAAAAGTAAAATAAGAATTCTAATATCCATAATATGAAAGTTATTTTTCGCGAATAACAAATTTCTTAAATTAACAAAATCAAAATTATATTTCAATATAAAATATTCAAAATAACAAAAAATAACAAATTAAAATTTTTAATTTAATCTTATTTTTGTTTATATATTTGAATTTCATTTTACTTTACAATATAAATTCAATATATATTTATATTTATAACATTTTTAGTACTTTAGGAGTATTAGTATAGTTTACTATTTAAATTTTTTTATTACAGAATGATGAAGGGGAAAAAAGAAATAAAAAAACAAAATAATTAAAAAAGATGGGAAAATAAAAGAAAATAAAAATAGAGTAAGTACGAGTATCGCAAGAACTTTTTGCCATCTATGTATATGAATTTTTAGGTTTATTTACATTAATATGCCGTTTATACCAAACAATGTACATAATATGATGTGAAAAAATCCAGCTTTATTACTATAATTCATCAAATAGTAGATAGGGATATAATAAAATCTCTGGATTCCATATCATTATCCTATCCAGCTCTATCCCGATTAGAATTCCGTCAACCAAATATAACCTAAGAAAGAGCCTCAGCCTGTATATCTTTTTATGCAACTGGACTAAGTTTCTTCCTGCACAAAACTCAAAGTTTGTAGCAGAAGGCAAGAGCCAAAAGGTGGTGGACCAAGCAGAAAGAAATTGTACCGACTGTGCAGCACACAGCAGGGGCACGACAATCACATATTCAATCCCATTATTAATATATCCTCTCGGGTTGACTTTCCAGCGGAAGAAGCATCCCATCCATCCATCCATCCATCCATCCATCTCTCTCTTTCGTGTCGTCGTCGTGACGGTCGAACTTCGTCTCCCACCGACTCGAGTCTCCTCCTAAGTTTGGACTGGCAGGCGTCGCCGTCGTCGTCGTGTGTACGCACACGTGCGGGTCATAGAGAGATAGAGAGAGAGAGAGAGAGAGAGAGAGAGAGAGAGGATGACGACGGTAATTTTCCGGGAAATCAGGTTCCTGCCAGGAGCTTCCTGGTAATTTTCCTGGAAAATGCTGCATACTTTTTGGAATTTTTGGCTTTTTCGTATGATTTCACGCCTCGTCAGACGTGCACAACGAGCCAAAAAGCCAGCATGTTCGGTTGCCACAGTAACTACTAGTCTACTACTACCGGCAATGGTTTGTAGGCTTTTTGGATCGGACCGGATCGATTTAGTGTTTCATAGGGGAGCATGGACCGGCGGATGTTTTTTTTATTTTTTCATTTGATAACCGATTTAAGTTCTAAATAATTAGGAGTTAACACCACGAATCTCAAATTGATATATTTATGATAAATTTACTCTAAAATAACTAATACACATGTGACAAATTTACATTTCGTTAATTTCTGTTAAATTATATCATCAAATTACTTAGTTGGATGACACGCAGCAACAAACGAGCATATCATTTTGGGATTTTACCTTTCCGTTTATCACATGTGTACCGGTTTGTGATTTTTCATGATATTAATTTAATTTAATAAAAATTAACGGATGGTAATTTGTTACAAATGTATTGATTTGGGATTTTTTAGGAGTTAGAACATTAGGAGTGCCACAACTTTCGTGCACGGCCACTGACTTTGATCAAAACTTTTTTTCGCTCACTTATATGTCACAAGTTTGAAAAAATGTTCACTTGATTGTCACTTCGTTAGAAAAGGCGATGTGGCGCCACGGAAAATAATATTTTAATATTTTAATTATTTTTTGATTTTTCTTTTCTTTTTTTGCTTTTCTTTTTAAGGCCGGCGAGGGCCACCGTTGACTTTTGCCGGTCGCGGAACCCTCGCTGTTGGCCGCGAAAGCCTTGGGTGAGGTCGTCGCGGCCTCCCTGCGGCTATCGAGGGCCGCTTGGCCCTCGCCGTAGCTACCGCGAGTGAGGCCGTTGGGTCCTCGCCGACCACCGGTGAGGCCGCAATGGCCTTCGGCACCGTGGGGGCCGCGACAGCCTCACCCAAGGCTTTCGCGGTCGACGACGAGGGTTCTACGGCCGGCGGGTCAACGGCTTAAAAAAATATATTAAAATATTAAAATATTATTTTCCCAAGCAGCCACATCGCCTTTTCCGGTGCCACGTCGCCTTTTCCGGTGGAGTGGCACTTAAGTGAACATTTTTTAAAACTTATGACACTCAAGTGACGAAAAAAAAAAAAGTTTTGGCACCAAAGTGAGCGTCGTAGGAAAGTATTGACACTCCTAGTGTACTTACCCCCGATTTTTTATGGTAAATTATCACATATGTACTCTTTCGGGACTTTTTTTGGTCAAAAATTAGTTTAAAGTAATTAATTTAAGATTTACTATGGCATTAATCCTAATTGAAAATCCAGTACTTTTAATGAGATTGAACTTATTTACTAACTTTAAATAAATAAATAAAATCTAAGTGAATGCATTAAGTAAAAAATCCAGTAAGTAATGAGGAGTTACTTGATTCGTTCGAATAGAAAATAATTTTATGGCAATCAAATCTTGCCAATTATATATTGATAAAGCCTACCGATGATGGTCATTTTTCAACGTTTGTTAAGGATTCATGATATTCAATTATCGACTTTCAATTATAATCAAAACTTTTGCTCCTGCTATTAGCACTTGACGTATTCAACATTTTAAAATAAAATGTAATAAGTAAATTTTTAGTACTTAAGCTCGGTTCACTTCGAAAAAAATATTTTCTAAAAAGATATTTTTCTCATTTTTTTTGGTTTTGGATCGTTTAGGAAAATGAGATAACGAGAAATGTTTTCCTTGTCGGCGGAAAAGATTTTCCAACCAAAGCTTTAATTTTAGAAGGGTTAATATTATAAAAAATCATAAACTGTCACACTCGTGATAAATTTACTTCAAATTAATTTTTTATCACCAAAACCTTCAATTAATATACTTATAACAAATTTTTATTACAAATAATTTCCAAACTTTGGTCATAAAGTATGATGCCAACCCAAATAAAAAGTTTCTCGAAATCCGACTCTGGCAATTCTGTGGTCTATGCCCATCGTAATGCGGCGCGGCCAAAAATTTGATTCGTCCGGAACTCCTTATGGTTCCACAAAAAAAATAAAAATAAAAAACGGAGAGAAGACAAAAAGAAGAAGAAGAAGAAGAAGAAGAAGAAGAAGAACGAAGTGGGTAGGTGTCGACTTAGGAGAAGGCCGCATGTCCCTTCAATGTCCTCGAAATTGAGCACCACTTTAGTATTGCAGCATCAGATAAGATACCGGAAATGCTGACTTTGACTAATAAACTTTCATTTGAAAGCATGACTACTTTCTTAAATCTGTTCTTGACCAAAGTTTTCTTGTACTGCCGAGAAAGGATCATTTCAACGACTGCATGCAAAGCATGATCGGTCCCTGTACAATGGAAGGCAAACACTACTCTTTTTTTTTTGGGTTGATTCGGATAGTCTATGGAAAATGGTGATTCTTGAAAGCAAATTCTAAATAGTTCAGGACATAAGGGACCTGTGGAATGGCATACCTTAGATAAAAGATTTAGATACCCAATCTTATATTAGAAGGATCAAATTCCAATGCAAACCCCATCCTAAATCAAACTATCCACGAGCCATCTTACATAAGCTTGTTTTGGAGAAATTGCAGTTAAAATTTTCAAGGACCGAGAAAATAAGAAGAGAAGGCCAGGAAAAAAAAAATAGAAGAAATACCTTTGGCTAACCTAGCCATTGTATAGTCATGTAAGATTTATTTCTGCTACTTTTTCAGTTGTAGTAAAACTAATTATCATTTGTAACTCATGTCAATATTAAACTAACAATCTGAATAGATGGAGAATATTGAGGGAACTTAGCATTATGATTTGACAGCGTATGTGTTCTGAAGAATAGCTCTATTGCCGGTGGATAGCAGTGCTCTCTTTGAAAAATGATGTTAAGAGAATCGAAGTAGAGATTTGATGAAAAAACTAGTCGCTTAACAAGGCATTAAACAAAGTGGCTCTATACCCAAATGAATAAAATGAACCCAAATGAATAAAATGATGACAGGGTACCATATAGATAAATAACTGAAGAACAATCAAGTCAAGCCTGGGCTTCAATCAGCGCTTCATCTAACGTCCAACTCTCGCACGTCTCTTCCTGATGTGGCAAAACCGCTTGAGCACTAGAAATATCCTTATCCAGCGTGCAAAAGCATTTCCGGTAGGAAAATTGACATGACATTGCGAGGTCTGAAAGGTGTCGTCATCTGGTGGGTGCTGAACACCAGCCAACTGGTTCACAGTAATATCATCTGAATCGGGTGATCGGAAATCTTCCATCCCATGAATGCCTGCAGGCAGAGGAAGTGCATTCCTAGATTGGAAGCTCGATGCTGGGGCATAGGTTGGTCCAGAGGGGACACCATGCTCATTTACTGTATAGTCCATTGGGCTCCAAGAATGGATCGTTTGGCTACACATGGCAAATTGTATGTTGATATCATGGGACTGTACTGGCAATCCGAAAATAGTATTACCATTATCTCCTGGAGACACTAGATCACCCAAGCTGTCTCTAAAGATGGGATGAAGTTCAAAGGGAATTTCATCAACCGAAAACTCCTTGTCATTTGTAGGATTGGTATCTTGAGACTCTACTGACCATGCCATAGCAGTTACATCATTATGTCCTGGAGAAAGAATTAGAACAGTAATATGGTTAGCAAACATAAGCCGATGGGAGCATGGGTTACAAGCTTATAAAAAATCTTGCAATGAATTGTTATGAGCTTTTACTATTCAGATATCAAGGAAAGTGCTACTAATTTTTTTTTCCTTACCCTGCACATCTCTTTAAATTTTCTTGCCACTGGTTTTTGTAATCCTTAAGTGCTTCAATTGACAAGGCCCTTTCCCTTCACATATTGAACTTAATATATCTCAATTTCTAAGTTTTACATTTGACAAACAACCTTCTTTTCTAATATGATCTTCCAGTCACCATTTGATAAAATTGAACATCTAAACACTTTGCCAGTGTGCTTATTACATCTGTTCATATTTACCTAGTGATAGCAATATCTTGTCAATATCCATCTAGCATCACATAAGTGCAGGTGGTCATGAGTATCTGCCCTCCCCATTCCCCAATCCCCCACTCATAAAGGCACATGTTATTAGCCAATGTTTTAGTTGCTTTTTAATTGCTTGGACAGAACACGTACATAAGTTCATGGTCAAATGGATAGAGTGTGTTGAATGAGGCTCATTTGCAATAATCACAGCTTACAAAACAAATCTTTTTGTGTATAATTAGCATTAGATGTCGACTTTTCTATATGCTGCATGTCCTTGTAGGTCAATTTGATACTTCAACTCTTAAATCTTTCATGTCAAAATTGAAGTCAAATCTCCTATATTGAACCCTCACAAAAATGAAGCACTTGATTATTGCCCTTTTGCCTTTTGTACTGATAATCTATTAGCTTACTGCTTTTGGTAGTGACCTGCAATAACCTGCTCCCCTGTTTGCACAGTAAAAACCATTTCTGAGCATTTTTGGTTGCATCTAAAGACACTTTAAAGCCTAACTTACGAATGGAATCCTCTCCATAAAACTTAGAGTCAGTGCCAAAGATGGAGCAAAATTAGTAAAATCTCCTCGGGTGCAACTTCAATTGAAGTGTATCTGCACAGTTAAACGTCTTCATATTATAGGATATGAAACACATTGCTTCTATTTATTAAAGTTCAACAATCAAGTGGAAAGTCCTACTTTCATCATTATTTCACAGGCCGCATCTTTATATGAGCTTAAAGGGAGGGATATTTTGTGCTTTAGAGCACGTACCTTCAACAGTCAAGCCCACATTTGCCCGAAGAGCTTCTAGACCACCTGGAGCGGCACGAATTGGTGGAGTGAGAGAGCTTGGGATCTTCTTTTGCATTGAAGAAGAAAAAGTCTCACCATTGAACTCCATAACATCATTCCAGTTATCAGAGGCCTTTTTCACGATTGTATCTCCATGTTCCTGGGAGAAAATCAGTCGGTATATTGCTCAAGTTGGACTACTGGAAGTACTTATCTCCACTATTGAACTTTAACTTCAAGTTTCTTTTTCAGCAAGTAATGTTGCATTACCATGGATGAACATGGATTCAGAGTAAGTACACAAGTGCAGCTCAGAGAAAGAATAAAAGAAACCATGGAAAGAACCTCAATTTATTTTACGCCTATTGCCATCCATTTCTCCACCAAAGAAAGGTCAGGTGCTCAAAAGATGTCATGGAGAGTACAATCAAGGCAAGGCTCCTCAGAGTGGAGATGCAAAGATCGAGAGAGGATCAGTGAAGAAATAAAACGTGCTTCGACTTGTATTGTGCATGTAATTTAGATCTTCATAATTTAAACTTGGAAAGTAATAGTTGCAAGGCGAATGTGTTAATTGTTCAAACTACAATCTGATGACGCATGTATCAGATTTTCATGGATGACACCAAATCAAATCTTGAGAGTGCTCTTCAACTTAGTCATGTTTTCCTGGTGCAAATTTAACCACGGAGTACAGAGGGCCACTTAGATTGATATGGTCACCATCTCTAACTTTGCATTGCAAAGAGCGAAAACACAAAATCACACTTTTAATAAGCAGTCTCTATTATGGATCTAGAAAAAGCATCTAGAGTTTCTTTTTTAGTACAACAGCTTAGGGGCATTCCCCGGCATTACAAATAGCGCTAATAATCCAAAAAGATGGAGGTAGGAAGTCCCCACATAATAGCCAATACAACATTTGACTGAGAAGGTTTAATTTTTGGTAAAGGGAAGATCTACCTCTCACATTGTTACGCACCTTGGCCAATATAGACTTTATATTACTTTTACTGATTAAAAAAAAAAAAAAAAAGCTAGATGTCCATACAACTCCTCGTTTCAAGTTTCCATATCTCTGGTTGATGCTAACACCTAAAAAGCCACATAGCTATGGGTAAACATCAAATTACTGATTGCATAGATAATATTGGACAAATTATATGAACTCAGCATGATGGTGTGTAGCGTATGAACTGGATTGACAAAACACGGTGGCAACTAGTCACTTACCTTCTCTTGGGCTGAAAGTCGATGAGTAGCGAAATATTCCCCGTCTTTGATTAGGCCGATCAGCTGATCATCAGCGTCAAATAGAGCACCACACTTCCTCGTGCCATCGAGATAGTACAAATAAATTTTCCGACTTATTTTGCAAGTCTTTGCATGACAAACTAGGCTATCCCAGCTCTTCCGTTGTATGCGATTCCCAAGAATCTATGATGAGTGAATTCACAAGACTTGGATTTTTTGTAGTCAATCAAACCATAATAGAGAATCTTTAACTAAGTGCTTACCTCTCTCAACTTGTCTGAGTCGATAAACAGTTGCAGTAGAAAGTCCTCCACTTTATGTATTTCGGCTTCACTCAGTTTTTTGTGAAATTTTCCATCTTTGGCAATCTTCTCCAACCTCCAGACCTCATCATCAGATCTAGGTGGATAATTTTTCTTATATGCTGTAAAATGAAGAGAACGTATACAGTAAGGTCCCAGTCACCATAAGCCAATGAGTAGAAGCAAATTTCTGATAGGCGTGCAAACTCTCTCCTGAAACTGATCCAGACATTTGATAACAAAAAAGAAACTGACCATTTCTTATTTATCTGAATTTTCACTCGAGATGTAATGGACTGTATGAATGAAGCTCTTAATTGGAAAATTGAAGATTGTGGATGTCCAAAACCATGTTTTTAGTCAGTCATAAGGGATAAGGTTTATTATGCTGTAAAAAAGACTATTGAAGACCTACATTCTCCTCTATGTTCCTTGACAGCGAAGGCATCTGTTTTTGCTTCTCGGATCCGTGAATTCACACAATAACCCGATGTCACCTTAAGCCCTATCCTGAACATTTTACTCCTATTCCAGCTGGAATTGTCAGTAAATAGGAGCTCTCCCAGCTCCCCAACACCTCGCTTGAGCATCACTTGTAGATTTCCAGCCAATAGCGGCCTCTTTCCTTCACGTTGTTTAACCAAGTAGTCCTCAAACTCTTTTTGAGCCCAGCTATCATCATCGTCTTTTTTGAAGTCACCTTCAAGCACAACAACATCCAGCTTAATGGAGGATTCCGGGCCTGATGTGACGACCTCTCCTGTATCAGCATCAATCAAGGCAACCGAAATGGGATCACCCCCCTTTCCTTCTAGTTTCTTTCCAGTAAATATGGGTAGTGACAGTTTGGTTCGAAGTTGAAGCTGTAAGTTTCTCGCATCACTCTTTGCCGTAGATTTAGCATTAGCTCTGCGTTGGAAACAGCCATTAGAAATAGGAATAGAAATGGAGGCATAAAATTGGAAAAGTAATGAAAAAGAGAGTCTAACTACCAAACATCTCACTTGGGCAAGTCTTACCGCCGGGAAACTACAAGGATAAATAGATCCGTTGTCTGAGAGAGTTTAATAATGCAAAATTTAAAAGATATAATAAAATAAAGTGGTCCATTAATCTCAAGCTACAAGCATTATGTTCTAAATCGGAGCATTGACACTTTGGTGCATGACGAGTCATTGTGGCCTAACACTCACTGAGCTCTGACTGCTTGCTGTGGGGTGGTAGTGGGAGTTTGGACACTTATTCCTCCAGAACATTAACAATGCATAAACGGTCAATACTACACGAAAAATATTTCTCAACGGCATCAAAGGGGAAGTGCATTCATGCCTTCTGAGGTGGGGAGAGTGATTGTTTGCAGGCTCCACTGCTTCCTCCTGTTTAATACCACCACCAGCAGAATTGACAAAGTCGGAGTCACAAGAAAAATTGAAGCAGAAGGGATTCAAAAACAATTTATTCAATCAAAAGGAATTGAAAAACCTATTGTGTCGTTCCTTCTTCAAAACAACTCAATGAACGAACTAAGTTCGTCAGCCACATTTGAAATCACAGTGCTTACCAAATAGCAGTTGTCTATATGGACCATATGAACAATCCTAAGCATATTTTGGTTTTCCCCTTTCGTTCCATGTCCTTGCAACAATCTACGTGTGTTTTAGAATAGTTATGATTCAGCTTTAGGTAATAAAAATACAGCTGCAGATGTTATTGAGGCAAATAAATGGACATGGCCTACAGCAAGGTCTGATGATTTGCTTGAAATTCAGATGGCTTTGTGTGGATTGATTGCTTCAGACTCTGTCCAGGTAGACAAAGTGGTCAAGTGGTATTTACTGGATCATCTCGAGGCTCTTTCTCTATACAGAGGCTTGGAAGCTAGTGAGGATATGTAAGAACAAAATGACTTCGCTTAGCCTTGTGTGGTGTAAGCCTAATGTGCCAACATATTGCTTTATATCTTGGCTGGCTATTAGTAATAGGTTGCACACATGGGATATGATAAAAACTTGGTGTGACATTGATAGCACTTGTGTGCTATGCAGACAACAACAATAATATTGAATGCACTTTTTCTTTAAGAGTGTATTCTCGAAGCAGATTTTGGGAACAAGTTTCAGGGCTTGCAGAATATGAAGGGGAATAGTTTGAAGTTATTAGTGAGGAATTTAGCCTGGAATAGAATAATGTATTATCTCTGGGGAAGGAACTTAGCGAAGCATAAAAATGTACCCATCAAGCTTGCTGTGTCCTTCGTGCAGTCTTTTTCTGTGTAAAAGTCTCTTTAGAAGCTGTAATTTGTGTAGAAATTGGCGAGTTCATGTTGACTAACATTGCTGTAATCTGGTGGCATGATTTTGAATTTGCATCTCGCTTCTCTAGATAGTTTTTTGCTGTTGTTATTGGAAGTCAAGAAGTGGAAGACTATGATGTCATGTTATCATGTTATCATTTGGTGTGGTGTCGTTAGATTGAAAGTCAACTTGATGAACTAACTTCTAGATATAAGACTTTCATATTTTAACAAGTTATTCAAAAGGATCTCCCTTTCTTCCTGTCGTGCAGGGACGAAAGTCAGCCTTAGTGATTTGATGGTGCTGAGTGGAAGGGCCGTTGCCTAGGAATAAAAGCAATTCTAAGGAAACAGGCTGATCTACCCCAAGAGTTCACATTAATGGCAAGGTTTGGCACATCGATGTCAGCTATATACGTGGGACATTATGCTGTAATGGACTTGTATAGGATGTAGCCCTCCCGGGTTTTTCTTTTGCAGAGGTTGTCCAGTAAAATAAATTATTTACACATAAAAAGAAAAAAAGAAATTGTGCCGAAGTTCATTCTCAATAAATGCTATTCAAACAGTCGCAATAAATTAATTAGCTAGCATCTGACTTTGTAGGTCAATAACTTCATTCGATCGCTTCATGACATGCAGATAAACAACTCATATCTGACGTGTTGATGGAGATACGTTTGAGACAAAGAGGAAATATTATAAAATCAGTTTAACTTACCAGTTTCTGTACAGCTTTCTCCATTGAGCGCACTATACCTTCGAGAGCATTCCCAGGGCAACTACACCATGAAAAATAGTCAAAGCAAGCAACTGCTGTTTTGTGGACATTTTCCATAACAAATAGACAATTATCCATATGTAGAATTTTAGTTACTAATACAAATGAATGTCAGACCCAATTAGTAATTACAGTATAACAAGATAGATACTGGACTCATCAAATGCATTCCCTTAATCAAAGGTGACGTGAGAAGTCAACATAAAGCTGGAATACATATTTATCCAGTACATTGATGGCAGAAGCAAGTAAATTTAATTGGCAGCTATCTCCAAATGCGTTGTCCTTGCAGTGATCAACAAAAAAATGTATGTGCAGGTATTACGCTTTGCTGAACAGAATCATGGATTGATGGCTTATGATAATCGATGATATTTTTAATTGGCGAGACAATAACATGGAAATTCTACTAGAGGAATTAATTGATAAAGATAAGCTACAGCCGACAAACCAAATGAAATATATTCACCTTTGACAAGATTCGGCCGAGTGAGGTTTAGCACGCTCCAGCTCTTCTCTGACCTGTCCAGCAAAGAGCAATAATGAAGAATAGCATTGCAATCTTGTCAAGTATTCATCTCATTCAAGTTTCACATCACAAGTATCTTAGCTGTCCTCCTTCTACTTGCAAATTGTCATTGACCACTTTTCGGTGATTCAAGGAAACAATTATGTCCAAGCCACTTTATGGAATATTTTGGATCTTTTGGTGATCCATACGGTTCAAAACAATATGAAAAGCCTAAATCATGTCCTTATTGCTTCACAGGAAAAGCCTAGAACAGTCACCAGGTCATTTTTCTCACTCAAACAATAATTCTCTATACATCTCACAGCAATTTCCCATGCGGTTTTCTATCTGGAAGCTGACCAGAAGGTCACAAATGCAGCCAACCGCTCCTAATTGAAGAGATCAGCAATTGACGTACAATAAAGTGTATGTCCAAGTTGGCTATTTTACTCATCTTACCACTCTCCGGACATCGTCCTCTGTCAACCAGCTCCTCCTCGGCACAAGATTCATCCCAAACCGACGCCATGTTTGACTGTGTGAAGATCAGATCAGCACAAAAGTACAAATCAAGAGAGTAAAATTTGGCAAACAGGACAGCAAAGTAACCCAGTAACAATAACAGCTCACTCGCTAGGTAAAAGTTTCCAACAGAGTTTAATTCGAATAAGGAGGATATACTGCGATTGGCCCATGCCGAAATCGCACGACAGATTCGAGACGGCAACATCTGAGGTCTTTAATACTTCGTACTAAAGCCACAGCACAAACCCATTTAGAACCATCACGAGGCAAAAGCTAATCAATGTTATGCTTCAACGCAGGCTTTGCCATGTTTCTCATTCCAAGAATCCTCAACTCAAGGAGCCTTCATTGGATTTCTCATCAAGCAAAGCTAAAACTAACGCGATCATCAGATAATCAAGCAAGCATCGATGCGTCAAGAGAGAGAAGAGCGAACTTACTTTGTTCGAGCGGTGCGCCGCTTCTTAAGCAGACTTGCTTGACCTGAAGAAGTGGAAGGCAAAGCTCTCTTCTGCGCCGACATGATTTCCTCTTCTTTCGTGGAGCTTTTCAAGAACCGGGAAAGTGTCTGAAACTTGGGAGGATTTGGTTGGTGAACAAATGGGTACAAATGTCGCACAGAAATGGAGAAGACGATGAAAAGTTAATGCAAGAACTCAAGCTCAAAAGTAATGAGTTCGCAATCACTGGAGTGTTTTTTATTCTGTACTGCCCGAAGGAGTAGGCTCGTATCCGACCAAGAAGAAAGAGAGTAGCATCGTCATTTTCCGAGAAAAGGGAAGAATATTTCTGGGAAGGTGGCCGGGAAAGTGGCCGGGAAAGTGGCCGGTTTTAGAATTATGTTTATCGTTTTCTCAGATTCTAGCAATTTGTCCCCTTGACCTTATGAGTCTCTCGTACGATTTTCTTTCTTTCTTTCTTTTCCATTTTGTAGCTTTTGTCCGCCTTCTGCCTGAACAGTTGAACTACTTTTAGCCATCAACGCATTTATTTCGAGAAAGTAAAAGATTAGAAATTTGTTTTATTAAAAAAATCGTTTTCTATCGATTATAAAAATAAATAAACAAAAAATATTTCAATTATCCATGAAAATGTTTAAAAATATTTTTATCAGTAATAAAAACATATTCCATTAACTAATTATTTCAAGTTATGTATATAATTATTTTTAGACACATATAAATCATTTATTTTCTAAAAAGGAAAGGAAGCCTTTTGGTAAATCTTTTCGCCATAATCTTTGATCAATCGATCACAACTCAAATTTCAATTATTTTCCATTTAAGGCTTTGAGCTAGTGACAAAACATAATTCAATTAAGTGCTTCTAATTGTACGTGACTACTCGTTATGAATAATAACAAATATAAATGGGTGTTATAGTCATTTCCTAAGAAAATATATGCGCATTCGAGGAATGTTAGAGGCAAACTAATAATCATATATTTTCCACCAAGTAATGATGTTAAAACGATTCGTTGTTGCTTGATTTATTATGTAATTTTTTTTATTGATAATAAACCATGAAGTTACTTTACAATTCAATTATAATATTGCCAGATTTTCTTGATGTACTTTTAAGCAAAATGACAACATACGGAGGCCAACATATCATATGTTTTTTGTCTCATATATTATTAAAAGGATTATTTTACTTAATTGGACATTGGTACTAAACGACACGAATGCACGTGATTTTATGAATACGGACAAACTTAGGTGTTTCATAAAATTAAAAATTCCTCAGAATTAGAAATTTAATCCCGACCAATGGGATTGCACGAATAAAGTTCCACGACAATAGGTCTTTCTATTTTTTGTCGGTCAACGACAATAAGTCGACAAGTACTTTCTTAGTTAATCAAGAGAGACAAACTTCCAAGGAGATGGAAATTATAAAAAAAAAAAGAGAGAAAATAAAAAAATCAATGCGCGTGGATTTGAGGAAACCAAGGTACTGGAGTGGGGTCCACTTAGATTTGCTTCGGTCGACGTCTCGGGCAGCTTTTCGATCTGTCGTACGTTGCCAAGACCCGTGGAGCACACGTCAATTTTCTGACGCGTTTTCATTGCGCGGGAGGATGACGTGTGATGTGCTACGCGAAAAATATCGAAAATTGCAAATTGTAAGTTGTAACCATCATCCAGTAGAAGATGTGCTTACAAGGACTATATAACTAGTAAATTCCATAAGTAATTATGAAATATATAAGAGTCAATAACCCAAAGAACCTTGGTTTTATTGTACTTCTTTTAGTTGTCAATTGAATTAGCTTCCTTTCACTTAATAGCCTAAGCTCGAAGACTGATTTGGAACCGCCATCCATTAGTCTCGTACGGTTGTTAGTTGGCATTAATACAAGTTTACCTTACCAAAAAAAAAAAAAACCCGAAGAACCTTAAATTGGTATGCATATTATCCAAATTAGTATATTTGTGATAAATTTATTCTTAAACTAATTTTTGGGACAAGTATACTAGAGTCTTAAAATTTGTCGTGAAAGTGTAATTGAGTCCTAAAATCTTCAAAAATTGTAATTAAATTCTAAAACTTATTAAATTAGGGTAATCAAAATATTTTCATTAACGGCTTCAATATAATTAAGGAAAATGCCAATGTGGATTTTTTTTAATAAATTTCTCTCTCCTGCTTGTTGTTTTAAATTATTTTCTTGTTTTAATCTTATTTAAATTAAATTAAAAGAAACTAAAGAAGGCTAAATTTTATTTAAAAATAAATAAAATTGAAAAAAAAAGAGAAAAAAAAATAACAAAGGCGGGAGCTCTCTCCTGGGGCTAAACCAGTATACATATCTACAAGCCTTTCATTAGGCTTATAGTGATATTAAGCATCAACACTAATCCACAACATCTTCCACAATCCTAGTATGCATACCTACAAACCCCTTATTGGGCTCATAGCGATATTGAATATTAATACTAATGAACAACATCTTCCACAATCGTTAAAGCCAAATCTAGAAACTAATTTATAAATCACAATACGTTTCTCAAACCAATTCAGAATTCATTTTATAAGCCAAGTTCACACATATACATAACATTTTGCAACACCTTCGTAAAACATTTCTCAAACTATTCACAAATAGCAAAACGTAATAAACACTTGATCCAAAATTTTATGTAATAAACATACTCTTCTTAGTTCAATATACATATAAAATCATTATCACTTTAAGATGTGAGTTTTATAAATTTGTCGATAGCATAACCAACCTAGGAATGTCCAAACTAAACAATGCGTAGCTAAACGAACCAATGATCTTGTAATCCTCACTATTAAACGAGAATCAGCAAATATCAACTATGAAATGGCTAAATTATTCTTAAATGCTAACAAATCACTCATGTACACTGATAAATTGCTTACCTAAAATGATTACTCAAACCCAAATGCAACCTAAAACTTGCCCATGAAATCCTAAAATCTGGGTTCAACATAACCATTGTACTAAAACGACTTCCGTCAAATCCACGGCTCCATAATGTCATAATCCACCATTCTCATGAAATCCTGAAGCTCCACAATTCAAAAAGACCTAACTCCAAAAACTAGTCTGAATAGATGAATGGAGAGCGTGATCACTTACCGAAACATTGCAATACGTAATGATTCCAGCTTGCCGAGGTGTCCATGGTGAGCACATGCGAAACCCTCTCTTTTCTTCCTCTTTTTCTTCTTTCCTCTCTTCTCCGCCTGCTTGCTCTCGGCGTCTTAAAAGAGCCGAAGCTTCCACCGTCCTCCTTTTGCTTTCTCTGCGGACTTTTCAAACTTCCTTTTTTTCTTTTGCTTTTATTTTTTGCTGGTTCCCACTGAAAGTAAATATTACAAGAAGCATCCGTCCGTCGCTCTCTTTTGTCTTGTCATGACGGTCGGACTTCGCCTCTCGGTGACTCGAGTCTGCACGCAAGTTGGGACTGGTCGTCGTTCCGTGCGAGAAAGAGATAGAAGAAGAGAGCGACATATATGCAACAGTAGTGTGACCGACACGGGTAATGTTCCGCGAAAATCAGGTCCTGTTGACTTTCCTGGAAAATGCTTCTGCGGTCTGGTTTTGAAAATTTTCGGTTCCTATGATTTCCAAGCCGCGTTGGACATTCAACGAGCAAAAAACCAGGTAGTTCGTAGTTTCGTACATGGACATCATTTGGCCCGGTAACTGCAAAATAAGCTTGGGTCGAACCGGAAAATTGGCAATGTTTTATAGAGCTTTCGGACTGGACTAGGTCGAATTACGAATTCTTAGACAAGCATGACCCAGTAGATGTCGTAGAAATTTCCGAAGGAAAAAGCACACGCGACTTGTTTGACAGCCAAATTAAGTGCTGAATAATTAGAAATCCAACACTTTAATGAGATTGAACTCGTTTGCTAACTTTCAGTAAAGTTGATTTCAATGATTACATTTGGTCAAAAGTCCAATTCATCTGGTAAAGAAGTGGGCAGCTTTGGAAGGACTTTGAATTGTACGTGGATGGATGGCCATTAGCGTTGGTGCTAATGAGGGTTGATGGAGCAAGATCCTCTTTTCATCAATTCCCTTTAATGAGGAAAGCTTGTGATTATACTTCGTGGGACTGTCTTTTATTTGTGATGCAAAAGGAGGTGTATGACGACTCCAAGTTTTTCTGATTTGGTTAATTGCTATTCAACAGGTTTTTTCCAATTGTCTTGAGAGCTCCAACAACCTGGAGCTTGTTTTGTTGTCTTGATTTGTATTTGGACTACGTTTCTTAATTGTATATTCCTAAAAATGAATGAAATATTTTTTTTGATAGAAAAAGTGGGGAAACGACAATGCCTTTTGGATTGGACCGGATCAAATTATGGATTCCTAGACGAAAATGAACCGGCAGAAAATTGGACTAGCGGGGGAATTTCAAAGGTAAAAAAGAAGAAGAAAACTTATTGGGCTTATTTGATAACCGAATTATGTGCTGAATAACTAATAATTCGACACTTTAATGAGATTAAAGTTATTTGCTAACTTTAAATAAAATTAACTTAAGCGATTGCAATTAGTCAAAAATCCACTTTATCCGGTAAATACGGGAGGAGTTGATTAATTTATTTAAATAAAAAAATGATTATTGCTAATCATAATCTTTCCAAATATAGTGATAAAACCTACTAATAATGTTCATCTTTTTTCTTTTTTTAATGATTGTAAGAGATTCATAATATACAATATCGATTTTTTATCAAACCTTTTGTTACTATCTTTGGCACTTCACATGATCAGCAATTAACATAAATTTTCAGCACTTAATTTTCAATTTTAACGCACGTGCTCATAATCGCCATCCTCAATGTGGATTGACTTATAAGAATCAATTAAATCAAATTCCACCTAACATGATAGGTAAGGGATTTTTCTTTTTTCTTTTTTACCACATAAACTATCAACAGATGCTAGGGCTCCAAACAGCTAATGCCAGTGTTTAAGTAATCCCATGACTGCATTGAACTGTAAACTACACCGAGGGGTGGGTGAACTCTAATGTGGAACGGCTTACTTAATTCATTCACTAGAAAAATAATGGATGGTAATTAGAATCTTGCTGCATATATTTTACTACAATAAATATCATCATTATATGTTTCGTTGAGAATATAATTATCATTAGCTATCACTTTGTAATTGTCATCAAACAACTTTATATTTCAAATTTTCAGGATTAAGATTTCTAACACTTTAGTTTTCAGCATTTTTAATAAACAAGCTACAATCTCTGATCCTGGGAAATTAATGGTTGGGTGTCTATCAATAGTAGCAAAAAGTATGATGTTAGAAAAAAAAAAATTGCACAACAGTGGATAATCATATTTTAGGGAAACGAGCCGCGGAAACAATAACAGAAGATACAATTAATAAATTGTAGAAAATAGTGGATAATCAATATCGAGCTTTTGGTCAGCACCGATCGACACATTACATTTGATTATTCGGGACCGGCTATGAGGGAACTTGATTGTAGAACATGTCTACAAGATAAAGCCCTCAGATCTTGAAAATCGAAAATTGAGGAATCACATAAGCAAAGTAGGTTAAGCTTAATCTTCGTTTACCGGCAATCTTATCACTCGACGAAGCTCAAACTACCATGACCGGCGCTCAAGGGAGTGGCAAAATCCTCAGAGGAGCTTAAAATTTTCGGTCTGCTTTTTGCATGTCACAAGAGAAAATCTCTATGATCCAATGTTGCACCGTACATGGACATAGAGTTAGGGAGGGGCTAGTCAGGCTTGTTGCCCCCTCGAGAGCATTTAGCCCCACATACCTACGATTTTGATCGGTCTACTTGTAAAATTTACTTCTGCTACTTCTTCAGTAGTTACTAATTTGTAACTCTTAACTTCATTATAAAACTGACAGCCTGGATGAATGGAGAATAGCAAGGGTACTTAAGCATCCTAATTTAACAGTGCCATGCGTTCTGGAAAAATAGCTTCATTGAATGTGGATAGCACCAAACAGGCAAGACTTAGTACATAGGAGTCGATGGACATGGTCGAGATAGAATTCAAGTGCCCTCTTTGAATGATATACCTTGCATTCCTTACATGTGAAAAAAACTAGAGAACTTTTGAAGAAAGATGTTAAGAGAACTGAAGAGGAGAGACAATTTCCGATGAAAGAATCAGTCAGCTTAACAAAGCGTTAAGCGAAGCTATTCAACGCACAAATGAATACAATAATCAATGACGACAGGGCCCAATAGATAAGTAACTAACATGATCTCATCTATGAAAAAATTGCCATCAGTTCTATCAGACAGTAGTAGTCCAAGAATCCTCTAACCTAATTCGACAGTTAGAACGATCAAATCAAGCCTTGGCGGTCCATCTAATTGCACAATTCTGACGCCTCTCTTCCTGACGTAGAAAACCTACCGCATCACTGCTTCTATCTTGAGCCAGACATCAACACCTTTGCTGGTGCCTAACATAACCATCCTCCCATGGTGGGTTCTGAAAGGACGTGTCATCATCTGGTGGGTTTGCCCACAAGTAATTCATCATATCATCTGCAACGTTTAATTGGGAATCTTCCATTACGTGATTGCCTTCAGGACGAGCAAGCGGACTACTCCATTGGAAGCTTGGCATTGGGGCATAGGGTGGTCCAGAGGGGCGAACAAGCTCATTCACTACAGAGTCCAGATGGCTTGAAGGATCGAATATTGGGCTACGCATGGCATACTGTGAAATGATATCAGGGGACTGTATTGGCAATCCGATAGTAGTAATGCCATTATCTCCTGGAGAAAATAGACCATTCAAGCTGTCTGTTATTATGGGCTTGCCCGCAGCGAGACGAGCACTTTCATCAACTAGGAACTGCATGGCAGCCCGACAATTGGTATTTTGTGGCTGTACTGGCAATGGCGAAGCAGTTGCACCATTACGTCCTGGAAAAAGAACTAGAACATTACTGACGTTACTAAACATATGCCAACGTGAACACATGTCTACAATCTCAAAAATTTTGGAATGAATGGTTATGAGCTTTTACTATTCTAATATCATGGAAATTGCCGCACATCTCTTTAATTTTTCTTGCCACTGGTCTTTGTAATCTTTAAATGCTTCTATTAACAAGGCTCTTTCCCTTCGCAGATTGAACATTTCATATCTCAGTTTTTGGCACATGAGTCTAACCAACCTTATTTTCTATTATGATCTTTCAGTCACCGTTTGATAAAAATGCACATATAAACATGTCACAGTGTGCTCATCACATCTTTTCATATCTACCTAGTGATAGCAATATCTTGTCAATATCCACTTAGCACCACCCAAGTGAAGGTGTTCAGGAGTATCTGCCCTCCCCTCCCCCAATCCCCCAGTCAAAAAGGCAAATGTAACAACAAATTTATTAGTTGCTTTTTTACTGCTTGGACAGAACTCAGTACGTACACGTACGTACATACATGGCCAAATGGATAGTGTATTGAACGAGGTGCATTTTGCAACAAATCACAGCTTACAGAATATATATTTTCATGTATAATTTGCATTGGATATTGACTATTCTCCGCATTGCACATCCCCATTAGTCATTTCTGAGCACTTTTTGCTGCATCTACAGACACATTAAAACCTAACTTACAAATGGGAATCCTCTGCATATAACTTACGAGTCAGTGCCAAAGAGGGGGAAAACATTGACAAAATCTCCTTGGATGCAACTTCAATTGAAGGCTAGCTCGACGAATAAACGTCTTCATATTATGTGGAACCCAAAAATCATAAGGATCTGGAACACATTGCTTTTAATTATCAAAGCTCAACAACCAACCAAGTGGAAAGTCCTATTATAATCGTTATTTCACAGGCCACATCTCTGTATCTGCTTAAAGGGAGAGATGGTTTTGTGTTCTAGAGCACGTACCTTCAGCAGTGGAGCCCACATCTGCCAGCAGAGCTTCCGGACCAACTGGAGGGTCACAGGTTCGTGGAGCCAAATTACATTGAACAGGGATGAGATTTTCAATTTGTCTTTCAAAGACTTGAGATGGGGAAGAGCTTGAGCATTTCTTCTGCATTATACCAGAAAAGGTCTCACCATTGAACTCCCTAACATCATTCAAATTATCAAATGCCATTTTCATGATTGTGTCTCCACGTTCCTGGAAGAAAAACACTCAGTGTATCACACAAGCTGGATTAATGGAAGTATTCATCTCCACTATTGAAGGTATCTATGACTCCAAGCAACAGTTTCTTTTTCAGCAAGCAATATTGCATTCCGATGGATGAACTTGTACTCAGACTAAGCACGTAAGTGCAGCTCAGAGAAAGAAGGATAAAAAAATAACATTGAAAGAACCTCAATTCACATTAGGCCTATTGCCACCCATTTCTCCATTACATACAGGGTCCGGTGCTCAAAAGATGTAATGGAGAGTACAATAAACGCAAGGGGCCCCAGGGTAAAGATACAAATCTGATTAATAAAGGACCAGTGAAGAAATAAAAACACGCATCAACTTGTGTTTGTGCAAGTAATTAAGATCTTCATGTTCTAAGCTTGGAAAGTAATATTGCAACATGAATGTGTTAATCACTCAAACTTCAATATGGTGACGAAGGCCTCAGAATTTCATGGATGACACCGAGTTAAATGCTGAAAGTGCTCTCTAACCTAGTGATGGTTTTTTGTGTGATTTTAACTACGGAGGACAGAACGCCACTCAGATTTACAAGGTCACAATCCTCAGCTTTTACTGATAATCAAAGTAATCAAAGCATCTAGATGTCCAACCAACTCCTCATTTCACGTTTTAAGCCACACGGCTCCGAGTAAACATCAAATTACTGATTACATAGATAATATGAGACATCATATGAAATGAGGTGTAGCAGATGGACTGGCTAGACAAAGCTCAGTAGGAAACTCCTTAGTTACTTACCTTCTCTTGGGCAGAGAGTTGATGAGCAGCAAAATGCACCCCGTCTTCAATTAGGCCGATCAGTTCACCATCACTGGTGAATATAGCACCATGCATTCTCATGCCATCAGGATAGCACAAATAAAGTTTCCAATTTGTTTTGCAAGTCTTTGAATGATGTACGAGGATATCCCAGTTCTTCAATGTTATGCTATTTCCAAGAATCTATGATGAGTGAACCCACAAGACTTACATTCTTGGTAGTCAATCAAACCCTAACTGAGAATCAATAAATGAGTGCTTACCTCTCTCAGTTTCTTGGAGTCCGTAAGCAGTTGCAGTAGAAAATCCTTTACTTTATGTATTCCAGCTTCCTTCAGTTTTTGGTGAGATTTCCCATCTTTGGCAATCTTCTCCAACCTCCAAACCTCATCGTCAGATGCAGGTGGATGATGTTTCTTGTATGCTGTAAATGAAGTGAACATATACAGTAAGGTCCCAGTCACTGTTAGATTAATGATTAGTATAAGCAAACTTCTGATAGGGGTGCAAACTCTCCCCTGAAACTGACCCAAAGTGTCAACATTTGCTAATAACAACGAAGCCATTTGTTTCTTATTTATCACGACGTTCAAGATGTTGAGGTCCGTAAGCTCTCAAGTAACAAATTGAATACGATTGATGCCCAAGACCATGTTTATGGTCAGTCATAAAGGAAGAACCTACCTTCTCCTCTGTATTCCTTGACACGGAAGGCTTCTGTCTTTGCTTCTCGGATTCGTGCGTTCCCACAATAACCTGTTGCCACCTTAAGCCCTATCCTGAATCTTTTACTCTTATTCCAGCTGGAATTGTCAGTAAATATCAGCTCTCCCAACTCCCCCACACCTCCCTTGAGCGTCACTAGGAGATTTCCAGTCAAAAGCGACCCCTTTCCTTCACGCTCTTTAACCATGTACTTCTCAAACTCCTCCTGAGCCCAGTCATCCCCATCGTCTTTGTTGAAGTCACCTTCAAGCACGACAACGTCCAACTTCATGGAGGATTCCGGGCCTGATGTAACAACATCCCCTGTTTTTGCATCGATCAAGGCAACGGAAATGGGAGTATCATTCTCTCCTTCTAGTTTCTTTCCAGTATATAAAGGAAGTGACAATTTGGTTTGAAGTTGAAGCTGTAAGTTTCTCTCGTAATTGTTTTCCATAGATCTAGCATCAGCCCTGCATTCTCTCCGGAAGACAACCATTACAATTAGAACAGGTACAGAAGCGGTAACTTAGGAAATCAATGACAAAGATAGACAAACTACCAGACATCTCACTTGGCAAATCCTACTGCCAGGGAAAACAACGAGGCTAAATAGATCTGTTGTCTCAGAGAGTTTAATACTGCAAATTTTTCAAAAATAAAATGCTTCACTGCTCTCAAGCTCCAAAAATTATGTTCTAAATTGGAGTATTGACACTTTGGCGCACGACCACGTAATACACTCACTGAGCTCTGGCTGCCTGCTGTGGGTTGGTAGTAATAGGTAGGACCATTATCCCCTAAAACATCAACATGCATAACTGTTCGATACTAGCAAAAAGCATTTCTCAATGGCATCACGGGGGAAGCGCATTCATACCTTCCGAGGTGCGGAGAATGAAAATTGGCAAGCTTGAATGCTTCTTTCTGTTTGACACCGCCAACAGAAGAATTGCCAAAGTTGGAGAATCAATAAAAGGAAGCAGAAGGGATACAAAACCAATATATTACATTAGGAGTCAAAAAACCTATATGATCATTCCTTCTATAAAAGAAAAAAATTTCTTATCGAACACCTTATTGAGCTAAGTTTTTCAGGCACATTGAAATCACACTGTTTACCAAAGAGCAGTTGTATATATAGCTCATATGAACAATCCTAAGCATTTTCATTTTCCCCTTCCATTCCATGTCCATGCAAAATTTAAATGTGCTTTGGAATGGGTATGATTCAGCTTCAGGTGATAAAGCCACAGTTGCAGATGTTATTGAGGCAATTGAATGGAGATGGCCTCCTGCAGGGTCTGATGATATGCTTGAATTCAAATGGCTTTTTGTGGGTTGATTGTTCCAAACTCCAGCTCCGTGGCCAAAGTGGTATCTATTGGATCATCTAGGGGCTTTTATCTGCAAAAGAGGCTAGGAAGCTAGTGAGCAAATGTGGGAACAGAGGGACTTGGCTTGGGCTTGTATGGTTTAAGCCCAATGTGCCAAACTATGGCTTTATAACTTGGCTGGGGATTCATAATTGGTTGCACACATCGGACAGGATGAAAACTTGGTGTGACATTGATGGCACTTGCAACATGAAGAATCTCGAATGCACTTATTCTTTAAGTATGTATTCTCAAAGCAGATTTTGGTAACAAGTTTATAGCTACTCTCATGTCCTAGATCTGCAAGTGACTGGAAGGATGAGCTTGGGCCTTGCCGAACATGAAGGGGAATAATTTGAAGGAACTAATGAGGAAATTAATCTGGAAGGCAACAATTTATTATCTATGGAAAGAGAGGAACTTAGTGAAGCGTGAAAATGTATCTCTTGATCTTATTCTGTCCTTGATGCAGTCATTTTTTTCCGTAAAAGTCTCTTCAAAAGCTATGGTTCTGGAAGGAAACAAGACACTGCTGATATTAAGGGTGTGTAGAATTGGCAAGGCTATGTTGACGAACTTTGCTGTAATCTGGTGGCATGGTTTTGAGCTTGCATCTTATTTTTCTGTGTAGTATTTTGCTCTTGGTATTGGTAGTGTAGATGGCCTTAGTGATTTGACAGTGCCGAGTGGAAGGGCCGTCGCTCAACGGATTAAAGCTACACTAAGGATAACAGGCTGATCTTCCCCAAGAATTCACATCAAAGGGAAGTTTTGGCACCTTGATATTATCTATAAAGGTGGGACATTATGCTGTAATGTACATGTATGGAATGCAGTCCTCCAATGTTTTTCTTTCCTCAGGTTATGCAAAAAAAAATAAAAATGAATGTTTACTTATTAAACAAAAGGAAATTGTGCAAAGTTAATGCTCAATGAATGCTGTTCAAGCAGTACGCCTGAATCAATTAGCTATAAACAGACTTGTTGCTCAATAAGTTCATTCGATCACTTCATGACATGCAGATAAATAACTCATATCTTAAGTGTTGATGGAGATATATCTGAGACAAAGTGGAAATTTTGTAGAATCTGTTTATCTTACCATTTCCTGCAAAAAATTTTCCATCATGGGCTGCATCTGTTTCTTTATCTCTTCGAGAGCATTGCCAGAGCAACTACAACATGAAGATTTACACTGTGAACTACTGCAGTCTTGTGGATTTATTCATAACAAATAGACAAATATCCATATGTAACATTTTAGTTACTAGGACACATGAATGTTAGACCTAATTACAATATACAAAGATAGATACCAGACTCCTCAAATGCATTCCCTAAATCTAGGGCAACATAGAAAAGTCAACAAAGAGCTGGAATACATATTTGTCCAGTAAATTGATAACAGAGGCAAGTAAATTTAATTAGCAGCTATCACCAAATGCACCGTTCTTTTGGTGATTTGAAAAGAAATTATGTGCTGGTACTGCACTTTGCTGTACAGAATCATTCAATGATGGCATATCATACTTGATCTATTATTATTTTTGGGCAAGACAGTACAGATTCAAATTCTACTAGAGGAATCAGTTGATGCAGATAAGATGCCAACAAAGCAAACGAAATACACTCACCTTTGACAACACTTGGCTGAGTGAGATTTAGCATGCTCCAGCTCTTCTTTGATCTGTCCAGTGAAGAGCAATAGCAAAGAATTACATTTCAAGAATCATCTGTCACGTATCCATTGTATTCAAGTTTCAAATCACCGGTATCTTCTTTGTCCTCCTACTACATGCAAATTGTCATTGACCCCTTTTTCCAAGATTCAAGAAGACAATTATGTCCAGGCGCTTCATTAAAAATTTGTTTCTTTTTGTGATTCATGCTGTCTAAAACAACTTGAGAAGCCTAAAACATGTTTCTAGTGGGATTGCTTCACAGGAAAAGCCTAGAGGAAACAGTCAGCAGGTCATTTTTACAACTCAAACAATAATTCTCTATACATCTCATAGCAATTACTGATGTGGATTTCTATCCAGAAACTGACTGGAATGTTAGAATGCATCCAAACTGCTTCTAATTGAAGAGATCAGCAATTAAAATAGAATGAAGACTGCTTTTTCTATGTCCAAGTTGGCTACTTTACTCGTCTTACCACTCTCCGGACATCCTCTTCCGTCAAACAGCTCCTCTCTTGCCTGTGTGAAGATCATCACAAAGATACAAGCAAGATAGGATAACTTAGCAAAAATAGCAAAGTAATCAGGTAACAGCAACAGCTCACTTGCCAGGTAAAAGATTTTAGATGAGTTCAATCCAAATAAGGAAGAAGTAAAACAATTGGCCAATGTGAAATTGCATAACAGTTCCGAGATAAAGACATATACAGGTCTTCAATACATCATATTGAAGCCACAGCACATACCCACAAACAAAAAACTAAACCAAAGCGATTCAGAACTGTCATGGGGCAAAAGTTAATCAACGTTATACTCCAATGCAGGGTTCACCATATTTCTCATTTCAAGAATCTTCAACTCAAGAACTCTTCACTGAATTTTCGTCAAGCTAAACACGGTCATCAAACAATTAATCGCGCATTGAAGCATTATGAGGGAAAAGTGAACTTACTTGATTGGAAAGAAGCATGGCTTCTTGGGTTGATTTGGTTGACTTGAAGAACTGGAAGCCGAAGATCTCTTATGCATCGACATGATTTTTCCTTTCTTTCGTCGAGCTTAGCAGGAACTGAGAAAGTGTCTGGTGTTTGGTTGCTGAGAAAAGATGCAGCAGAGAAAATAATGACTATACGCGGTTTCTTGACGAACTCAAACTCAAAGTTAATGAGTGAGTAATCACTTGAATGAGTTTAGTTTTCTGTGTCCAAAGATAAAGGCAGATGATTTTATAAGAAAGGTGACACCATGTACATTTCCAGGAAACACGCTGCATGATCAGCGATTATTACAGAAACGTACGGGACCGGACCGCTTAATGCTTTTCTGCTTTTTGTCTTGGTGTCGTTTGTGTTTTAGCTTATGTTCTTCTAGATGTCTAATTTTTCTTTTCTATTGTTTTTTTTTTTATGTCAAGTCAATGCTATCATCTTACACAATACAACTGACAATAACGTCGATGAGTGGCATAAGAAATTCACCCAGTTTGTATTAAGATTTCGATAATAAGTAAAAGAAATTCATCAACAGATCCCACACTAGGGAAGGTAGATTTACATGCCTAGTAAAAAGAATTCACAGAAAAGGAGGACAATGAAGAGAAAAGAAAGACAAAGAATTTCATTGGCACATTTAAATCCTGTTAATTAAGATTAGATTTTTGTCGTTCATTTTGGATCTCGTGCAGCAAGACACGTTCTTCTGGGGCAAGAAAGGGCCAAAAAGCGCGACTTTGGAGGCTCGGACAATGCATTTTGGATTCAAATTGGTACCACTATTCACTTCGAAAAGCCCCCTCCACGACATCAGAATCTTATACAGATCACAAGAAAGTTAAATGGAATCAATTCGGCGTTGCTTCCCATCCGTAAACGCGCGTTCGGCTTATCGTCGAAAATTACATATTCATGCTTTTCAAGATGAGAAAAAGACATCAAAACTTTTTATCGGATTATTTTAAAACTACTTCGATAAAAAAATCATTTAAGTGATAACTCCAATTTGAAAAGTCAAGATCCGATCTAATGATATTTTGATATATTTTCAGATCAATGTGGTTTGTCGGAAATCCGATATAGCAAAATTCAATAAAGAAACTCTAAAATTGACATCGTTAAGAATTGGTGACGAAATGTTTCAATTTTTCCTTCTTCAAACCCTAATTCGGACCGAACACTTCGAGGCAAAATTAAGAGCTGGATCTTGTAATGGAGGAGAATAAGCACAAGCGGCTCAAATGCGTGTCAACAAAGCCAGCGAAAAATGAGCAAACCAAATGAAGCTGCTCGGAAAGTCCGGTAGTATAAGATGAAGGTGAGGGAGTAGAAATGGAGGAGATGAGCTCGGTTGATGGAGGAAGGATCTGGGAAGGATCTGGAGTCAGGAAGAACGAAGAAGCGTTGGATATTTTTTTTAATATATAAAAAATCACATTTAAATTAACAATTTATTAAAAAAGCCACTTGAAATCTTTAGTTAGAACTTATCATTGAAGGCACTTAGGTAATCGTTTTTTCCTCGTATGCGGCATGAAAATAATCCAACGAAAAATATTGGCACTAAGTTTTGCACGAAAATTATGATATTCCTAATATCTTTTCTCCTTTGTAGACTATTATCCATCATTGGTTAAAAGTTATTAAATCGTTTCTCCCCGTATGGGGATGGTTAAAACTTGGACTGGGATTACAAAATCATTTTTGCCCTTTCTTTGAAAAATGATAATCATATTCACAAGAGATCTAGCAAAACTAAACCAAAGATAATTCGGCCTTTTAAGTAGATGGCACCATTTTTTTTTTTTTTTTTTTTTTTTTTTTTTTTTTTTTTTCTTTTTTTCAGATGGCACCATTTGAAACGACTTCCCGCGACGCATATGGAAATTAACACATAAAAAAATATTTTCATAAAAAGTGATAATTTATATTTAAGTAGACGGTGCAACAGGTTCTTTCAAGAATGCTAATTCAAAATGCCGTTTCGCATCTAGAATAGACAAGCCAATCCAATTGAATGCAGGCGCTTATGAAATTAATACATAAAAATAATTTTTTTAAGCTCCACTTATTTCATGAAAAATAAATGATTTGAAAAATATTTTTTTTAAAATGATCGTTTGTGTCATTTGAAATAATCAGTCAAATATATTTTTTCCATTATTGCTAACAATTTAAGTCTAAATTTTTTTGTGCATGATGAAATTTTTCTTTTATTTATTTTTCTAAGATATACAAACGATCATTTTAGGAAAATATTTTTTAAATTATTTATTTTCAACAAAACAAATAGAACCTTAACGATTAAAATTTGGAGACAATTAATAATACACACTCGGTATTAAACCGTATCTTTTATAAATGCTTGAGATAGAATATCTTTTTTTTTTTTTTTTTTTTTACCACCCATTTGGGTGGCGTTCTTCAATTTCTTGCGCTCTCTTCCTCTCGCAAAAGGTCGAGAGTTTGAATCCCAGCCTTCGTCATAGAGTGACTTAACCGGTTTCACGTGTGTGGTGGCTAGCGCGTGCGCCCTGGAGGTTTACTCTCCTATCGGCGGGGTGCGGGGTTCCCTGGGTCACAAAAAAAAAAAAATCTCTTTTTCGAACCATCCTAAATTCTTGATTAATCATCCCAAAGTCAAAATCAAGCTGGATGTGCAATTTTTGTTTTTTGTTTTTCCCTTTTTTGTGCTTTTTTCCGCCTTTTGCCTATTAAAAAAATTAAGCTATTTTGGCCTTTTAGGGTAAATCTTTTCGACCCGATCTCAGATCAATGGATGACATGCTCCAATATCAATTATCATCTATGTGTGGCTTGTCTAATCAAACATGTCTATATCTCATAAATTATAACAACTAACAAATGTGTGTTATAATTATCTATCAAGAAAATGTATGTAGATGTAATAATTCGGGGATACTAGAGGCAAATTAATATGGCTCTTCATTACAGTGATGATGTCAATACGATCTATAGTTGCTTGATTGGATACAGCATAAGGTTTTTCTTCGAATTTTTAGACTGCCATGATGTTCATTAGAAAACAAAAAAGTCATGTATATGTTATTTTTCGTTCTTTCTTTTTGCTCATTTTGCCTAAGCTTTTAACAACAATTTCAATGCTTTTGTCGGTACAATATCTTCTCCCGGGTCATATAGTCAGCATGATATTACAAACTAGTCAATCACGACGCTTAGTTATACAAATCTTGAAATATTTTGCTTTTGATGTTGAAATAGTTCACTTATTTCTTCACATTTCTCTCTTTTGGAGATTTTATCTCGGTTAGTAAGGTACTCATACTTTTATGTGAAGTACACGTACCTACGTAATTTTTAGAAAAAACTTCCATCTCCCACACATTTGCTGAATTCCTGAAAACTAATCATATCTTTTAAGTGAACCGAGTTACACGCGTGTCAAACATATGTAATACTATTCCCGGGTGAAAGTACTTCGATTATGAACTTACCAGTTTCCTTAATTAAGTGATTCTTGATGCATCATTTTCATAAGAAGTCTCAATTTTAGATATTTTTTCAATTACTTAAATAAACAATTGTGAATTAATTTTTCCCATTTGTGGATTCATATAAATTCAACAATATGAAACATCTAACTTAAAAATTGTAGATAACCGTGAAGCGACCTTCACAGAGACCAAATCTTGCTAAAGACTTGCACAAGCAAGAGAGCAAAAATTAGCAAAGTAACCCGGTAACAATAACGACTCGCTTGCCCGGTAAAATTTTTCATAACAGAGTTCAATCCCAATGAGGAGGAAGTACTGCAATTGGCCGACCGTGAAATCACAAAACATATTGGAGACGACAACATCTGAGGTCCTTAGTAATTTGCATTAAAGCCACAGCTCAAATCCTCAAGGAAGAGTGAACTTACTTGATCGGAGCGATGCAGGACCTCCTGGGCCGACTGGGTTGATCTGGAGATCTGGAAGCCAAAGCTCCTTCTTGCATCGACATGATTTTTCTTTTCGTTTGCGGAGCTCGACGAGAACTGAGAAAGTGCCTGAATCTCGGGAGTGTTTGGTCGCTGACGAGACGTAGCAGAGGAAGAACGAGGTGAGAAACAGTTCATCAACGAACCCAAGCTCAAAGCACTATGTTTGTAGTCATCGGAGGACCTGTACCATGTGAAGGAGAAGGCACATGACTGAGAAAAGTCACATCATCTTCGTGTACATTTCCTGGAAAAGTCGCTCGTTTAGAATTTTAAATTTGTACACCATGATAAATTTATTTATTTTTATTAATTTTCATTAATTTTACAGTTAAATCGTTAAATTGTTAAATTTAATGATACGTTAACTCAGTATTTTTTGTAATATTAATATAATTTAACGGAAATTAATATATGATAAATTTAATATTTTTTGTAGTCAAAAAATTATTTTTTTGTAATTTTATCACAAGTGTACTAATCTAGGATTTTTTTGGTCAAAAATTAATTCGAAGTAAATTCCGTATGAATCTGAAATTTTTCATAATATTAATCTTCTTTTATTTTCCACACCTCTGACTTTACTAATTTGCCCCCTCCCCCTTTAGAAGCTGCGTGTACGAATTTTTCTTTTCTTTTTTTTCTTTTGGCTTTTTTCCGCCTTTTGCCTCTTAAGTTCTTCAACGGAGAGTTTAAGGTAAGCTTCTTCAATCCAATCTCTCATCAATGCGTGAGGCATGCTCGGATATCAACTATTATCTAAGGGCGTCTTCTGTACAAGCGATGAAAAATTTCAATTAATCGCTTCTAATCCGACGGGACTATTCTTTATAAATTATGACACTGATCAAGTCATAACTGATGTCTTCTTTGCACATTTTGTGATCTTTTAGCCGGAAATCTCCAATTTGACCCTCAATGGATATGCTATTTCGAGGCTGTTTCC
Organism: Corymbia calophylla; assembly: GCA_014182845.1. Taxonomy (NCBI): domain Eukaryota; kingdom Viridiplantae; phylum Streptophyta; class Magnoliopsida; order Myrtales; family Myrtaceae; genus Corymbia; species Corymbia calophylla. Next base: position 24,159,793 of record CM024697.1, on the reverse strand, counting down.
ATCGCACATAGAAAACGAAGAAAAGGTATAAAGGAGCCCAATGTAGAGATTTTCCTTCATCATATCAAATGAACCTTTTGTCCCCTTATCTAAAGGGCCAACACCGAGGTTGGCCAAGAAAAAAGAGGGCCGACTTAAGTCGCTTTTTTAATTTATGCTGTGGTGTCGGCTGCAACCGTGTCGAAATTGAAATTTGCTTCTGTCTCTAGAAATGTAGAGATTTTCCTCTATCATTGAGGAATTTCAGAGATCATTCTCCTATTTGGCCTTAGAAAGGATACTTTGCAGAAGCAAATTTGTGAAATTAACACCTACTTTAACAACTCCGTGCGTCTGTGTCGTTCTCTAGCAATTTCTAAGAAGGTCCAAAATAAAAATTGAACCAAAATAAAGTTGGTGCATGCATAACTTTCGTATAAAAAGTCATTGGTGCGAATGTTTATCTCTGTAGGTAACTATGATGTTGGATCGATTCGTTTTCAATGTTGGATTGAGCCCTCTGGTGTCAATTCTAGGAAGCCTGAAAAGCCTAAAAAACAAGTCGGGCAAACCTTGGAATATGCCCAGGCAAATGTTGGAATTTATTAGTTAAAAAAGAACCCATATTCTCTCTATCTTGCGAGCGGAAAAGAATATCCAGTTGTTCTCTAGTTTCACCAAAAATGGGTTTTTACGCAAATATCAAGGCATTGTCCCCATTTTCGTTCAGAAAAATTCCTTCTAAAACAATTTATTATGTTTGCATCAATCCAATCATAAATATTTTAATTATGTTAATTCAATCATAGATCTTTAGACAATTTGCTCATTTTAACCTATTTTGACTAGAAATTGCTAACATAAATGCCAGTCGTCTTACATGATACGGCCGATGCCGACATCAACAATCTTTGCAACTTTTTTTAAAAAAATTGAAATTTTTAATAGCTTTTTTATTTTCTTTGCTTTCTATTTATTTTCTTTTTCTTCTTCCTATGCTAGTCATTGGACCTTAACAACAGTCGGTGATTGACCACGGGTAAGGGCTAGTGAGGCTCACCCTCGCTTGGATCCGACAAAGCTCAAGCTCGCCAGATTTAGCGAGAGTTGACCACGCTAGCTTCCAGCACAGCTTGAGGTCATCGGGATTTGGTAAGGCTCGAGCTCGTCAAATTGGGCTAGTGTCAACCTTGCCTACTTTGGGCGAGGCTCAAGCTCACTTGGATCTAGCTAGGAGGTGCTTTGCCCAAGGCCAAGAAGGCTAAAGCTTGTTGGGATCTAGTCGGGTAGAGCCTCAATCAAGACTGGCAAGATTGGCACTCAACTATGGCTGGTCACCAACCATCATCGGAAGTTATAGACCTTTTCAATCAGATCGGGTCAACTACGAATTCTTGGACGAACATGACTTAATTGATGATTGAACTTGCAGAGAATTTTCAAAGGCCAAAGTATGTAGGGCTAGTTTGATAGTTCAATTAAGTGTTAAAATTTAAGATTTATACCATAAAAAAATTCAAACTAGCATAGATGTGACAAATTTACTTCAATCTAATTTTTTGACTACTAAAAATCCTTAAGCGATATAATTATGACAAATTTATCCTAAATTAGTTCCAGTTATATTTTACACTCAAATTATTGAGTTGGATAGCATCAACTATTTTAGGATTTTACCCTCCGTATTAGCTTATGGTCTTTCATGATATTAATCCAATTTAACAAAAATTAATAGATGATAAATTTTTTATAGGTGTATTGATTTAGATTTTTTGTTGTCAAAATTAAGATAGGAGTAAATTTGTCTTAGGTGATTAATCTAGAGTAAATTTATTATATCAATTTAAAATTTTTCGTGATTTAACCTAACTAACTAAAATTGAGATATCCGACCAAAAAAAAAATTGAGATAGAAATTGCAAAAGACAACAAATAAAGAAAAAAAGTGGGGTCGACTCAATTAGCTTTTCCTCAACGCCCAAACAAAGGCGGCCAGGCCTTCGGACGCACGTCGCTAAACTTGGAGTTCACGCTCGTCCCACGCGTTTTCATAGTACGATGAATGGCGTGTGATCGGTGACGAGAAACCATTTCACGGAGTGTTGGAAATAAACATTTGCAGGCGTCATTCATTAGAAGACATGCTCGATAGGGGCTATCGCCGCCTCCGGCCAAAATGCCGAGGTTGTCGGCAACGAAAATGCGAAGGCACTCTATCCCGTGCAAAGTCCCAATCTAATATATCGTCATTTAATATTTTCGAAATATTATTTTCAAGGTCACAGAATTTTTTATCTACCTTTGAGATAAGGGAATCATCTAAATTTCACTTTTACCCTTACTTTTCATTTTCCATTATGTTTATGACTAATGTCATGCGTCGTCACTAGTGAGCCCATATCTGACCTCCAGCAAGCCAAATCTAGCTCCAACGGCCCTCACCTGGGGTCGCATGACCTCGGCGTTGGGTTGTGAAGGTGTCGTGACCTTCGACGAGAACCGTCTTTGATCAAATGACCTTGATGTTGACATCACATTAGCTCAGCAGCCTAGCATAGGGTTGTGGCAGCTTGGCGCTTGAGCCGATTCACCTTATTCGCAACCCTCAAGCGAGCATCTAATCTCTCCCTCTTTGGCCTTTTGTTTTAAAAATTAATTTTCAGAGTGAATTTTCAAAGTTTGTAAATGAGGATTCACCAAACACAATTTGCTTATCATGAAATTCCTTTAGTCTAAAGTGATTTGTATTTATGCATAAAAAATTCTGAAATGCCCTCCCAAACATATAACTAATCTAGCATTAAGTAAGTAGAAGTCAATTTTATGGGTAAGTGTGAAATGGATAATTACCATCTAGGTTCTCATTGTTCCATGGAATTCCTTCCCATATCTTTTACGGTAAAAGTCACAAAAAATCTCAAACTTCATCAATTATGACACATTTATCTTAATTTTTTTTGTGATACTAAAAACTCAAAAACTTGTATCCGTATAACCCATTTATCCTAAAAATTTGATGTTATAAAAAAAATTTTGGGGTCATTGGTGTCACAAAAAAAATTTGGAATTAATATATCATAGGGGTACAAGTTTAGGATTTTTGATGTCAAATTTTTTTTTTGAAGTAAATGTATTACAGTTGACAAAATTTGGGATTTTTTGTGACATTTCCCCCCCATCTTTTATGGTACACTAATATTTTATTTAATTTCCTTTTTATAAAAGAAAATTACAAATTTTAATATTTCCATAAATATAAATTTGTTAATGTACTCACGACCCACGTAAACAAAAAAGGGCAATTTCAAGCGGCAAACCAAAGCGGGCCGAAGCTTAAGCTGGATAAAACCTAGAGTTTAGGCTATTATGGATGTTATCTCTTTAATGCCTTGTAAAAGTTCATCTTTTTTCTTTGTTTGAATTTTCAAGGTTCCATATTAATTCGATAAGTAGAAAAGCGCGCGCACTATCACATCCCACATCCATATTGCGAATTCACGGAATAATCGACCATCCTTTATAAAACAAAGGACGGCGTCTTGAACCAAAGACAGTGAGTTTATGGAAATATTCATTTAATAAAAAGGTTAATATCATGGAAAATTATAAATTAGTTTATTTGTGATAAATTTATCTCAAATAACCCAAAAATGATACATTGTAACAAATTTATGTTCTTTTAATTTTTGTTAAATTTTATTGTCAAATTATTGAGTTGGGTGACATGTGATAGTTACTAGTTATGCTAGTTTGGGATTTTGCACTCTGTTTGTTATAAATGTACCAGCTTTGTGGTTTTTATGACCAATGGAAAGTAAATTTATTACAAAAATGATAGTTTGGATTTTTTGTGGACAAAAAATTAATTTGGTGTAAATTTATTATAGGTGTACCACTTTGGGGTTTTTGTGTGTGGTATTTAACCCTTAATAAAACATATAATAGCAAAGTTCATAGGGTTGTAATTAATCAAAATGAGAATTTTAAAACTATGTTTTTTTGAAAAATAAATTATTTAGAAAATATTTTCCTAAAAATAATTACTTGTATCCTTTAAATAATTAGTTTATGAAAAAAATTTATTTATCGATAACAATTTATATCTTAATATTTTCGTGAGTTATGAAAATATTTTTTATTTATTTCTAAGCAATCATTGATAAAAAATAATTTTCAAATTATTTATTTTTCGTAAAATAAATGGAACTTTAATAGCCTTTTACTTCAGTAATCTAAGAAAGGGAAGAGAGGGAGAGAATGACTGTCCATAATGGCAAGTACATGCAGTGGCACGACTGACACGATTAATTTTCAACGAAAATCGGGCCCTGTTAATTTTTCTGGAAAATGTTTCATGCGTCCGATTTTGAAATTTTCGGTCTATTTGATTCCACACACACTCGTGCGACGTGCAACAAACAAAAAACCATCATGTTTGGTAGTTTCTAAACATCATTTTGCCCAGTAACTACCGGTCTACTACTCCTGCTCCTACGAAATTGCTTTGGTCAATCCGGGAAATTGCAATGTTTATAGGCCTTCTGGACCAGACTGGATTGATTACGAATCGACAGATGATCAGTCTTGTAAAAAATTTCAAAGGTAAAAGTACATTGGGCCAGTTTGATAGTTCAATTAAGTGTTAAAAATAAAAAATTTAACACTTACATGAGATTAAGTTTGCTTGATAAACATTTTTTTTGGGGGGTCAAAAGATAAACATTAAATAGAGCCAATTCAGATGATTACATTAAGTATCAAAAATCATTTTGTCCAGCAAAAAAGGGAGGAGTTACTTAATCTGTTCAATAAATAGTTGATGATAATTAGAAATTTCAAATATATAAAAGAAAACTTACTCATAATGGTCAGTTTTCTATGTTTGATAAGAAATATTCATTATATTCAGTTATTCACTTTGAATTATCATCAAACCTTATATTCCTATTTTTGGCACTTACTTGAAATTCAGTCCTTAAATTTTCAACACTTGGTTTTCACTTTTCAGTTTTATCAAACAGGCTCATAGTCTCCATCTAGCATTTTTTCATGTGGCCCTTGACCTTATAATTTGTAGGATTACATCATGAAACTCATAAAATTTTATTGAGTAAAGTCATTTAAGGCTTGTTTGATACCCAATTAAATGCTTAAAATCGAAAATTCATCAACTAATAAGGTTATGCTTATTTGATAAGCTTATTCTATTGACTTAAAAGACTCAATTAAGTAAAAATCCACGTAATGTGATAAATAAGGGATTGACTTTACCACATAAACTATTGACAGATATTAGAATAAAATAACCTAACACCGTTATTGACTAATCCCAAGATTGTGTGGGTTATAAACGATACTAACGGGAGGGTGAATGCCAATTTGGGATGGCTTATTTAATTCATTTAATAGAAAAATAATTGATGGTAATTATAATCTTACTACGTCTATTGCTAAAACCTACAAATAAAGATCACTGTTGGATGTTTTGGTAAGAAATTGATTTTATTCAGCTACCAGTTTCCAATTATCATCAAACAACTTTATATTTCAAATTTCCAGGATTTAAGATTTTCAACACTTAAATTTTCAGCTTATCTTCCAGTTTTCTTAAACAAGCTATAGTCTCGTGCCTATCGATAGTAGCCAAAAACACGATGTTAAAAAAGTCGGCACGCCAGTGGATAATCAATTTGAGTGAACCAAGTTGTGGAAACAATAAGTGAGAATACTATCAAGAAATTTTCAATTCGTTTTTTCTTATTGTACTGTGGCATTAATTATTTGAATATGGAGCTTTTGATCAGCACCGGTCGACACATTACATTCAGTTACTTAGAATTGACTACTTTACAAATTCAAAATCCAACAATCACGTAAGGAAGGGTGGCTTAGGCTTAGCTGTCGTGATCCGCAGTCGTGCCACTCCACGAAACGCGAGCTTCCGTGACCGACAGCTAAAGGGAGCGGCAATGCTCGGAGCAGCTTAAAGCTTATTGCGTGCATGATAAAATTTCTATTTCAGAAATCGATTTCTAACTAGAAATTGATTTTTCCATTTCCATTTCTCGGACGAGTTTTTGAGGCAAAATGAACGTTTGATATTGATTTAAAATTTTTATTCTGAAATAGAAATTTATTTAATAACGACATAAAATTTCTCATTCTCGTGTGGTGGCGTGTGATGGCTGACTGGCAGTGGTGTGGGGCAGGTGGCCAGTGACCGGCGATCGGCGGTGACCAGCTACCGGTGGCGGGTAATGGCAAATGGTGGGCGGTGGTGGTTGGTGGGCAGTAATGAGAGTTAGCGATGAAAAAAGTTTTTATTTTTAATTTTTGTTCAAGAAACAAAAAAGTAAAAAAATTTAACTTCTAATTTCTGTTTCAAATATATTTTTAGAATAGAAATTTTTTCCAAAAATAGAAAAATGAAATTGTGAAATCAAATAGGCTTCTGTTTGATCCTGAGAAAAAATTAGAGAAACAGAGAATGAAAAATGTTTTGCATGCTACAAGCCTGTGTTGGGGCCTCGCAACTCCTATACTGCTGGGCCCTTTCATGTTTCTGTGCACGTTGCTTTGAGCATTTTGGCTATGTACGAACGGGGAACCATCAGCCCACCAACTCGATTGGCGAAGATGGCGGTAATTTGTCTATGGATGAAGAGGGAAGATGGCCAGACAGGGATGCGGCCCTTCTGGTAAAGGGATTGGAGGGTGGAGCTCGAGAGTACCTCGTCCGAGGTTTGATTCCCATGAGCAATCGAGGAGTGAGACCAAAAAAGGGAGAGGGTGTGTCGGCACCAGCAAAATTTATGGGGTAACATCATGATCTATGTGTACAATGTTGTTACACTTAGTTACAACTCCACCTCGTAAAGTTGTATCGAACAGTAGGTGTATCGTAGTAATAAGGGGAGAGAGAGACTAGTGGGGCATTACTAACTAATCGATTCTGTACTGTCATAATAGTATCCATTTAGCCTAGTTTACAAAATTTTCTAGAAGCAGCCCTCTGGGATTTCGTGACCAAACATAATAGGCTATAACCAACATGAATTCTTGGTTTTTTTTAGGCAGTAGCAAGATCTGAGTGAGGAGGGGAAAAGAGAAAATCATTCATGATTCGTGCTAACTTTCTTTAAACAGCATCCTTAACCATTTTGCTAAGAAGAACTTGATATTTTTAACACTTGCATGAAAAAAGAAGTTGACATTTAAAATTAAAGAGGTCTCTTTGATTTCTTCACTAAAGGAAAATTTCAAATTTCAGCCCATGAAATCCTATAAAAGAAGCTAAACCTCTACATCTCATTGACTACCTTAATTTGATTGCTTGCACATTCTTTCTTAGCAATTTATTGACTAAATAAAACAATTGAATGATATTTTAGTTTTCTTTATGACCATTGATTTTGCTAACGTTTCTATCAATGATACATTCCTTAAGTTTTCAGTTTGTGTCTTCCTATATGCGAGTCTACTAACTTACTAGATTATCGTCTACCAGTACAGCAATCTAGTAAAAACCAGTTACCGCCAATAATTTCGTCCACAAATTTAATCCCTTTTTCAGCCCGTGGCACAGTAGAACTAGAATGACAAACGGATACACAATCGGTTGCACCCAGATGTGTGCATTAGAATTTAGGATACCAAAAAGCATAGTGCTCATAATTTGATTAACAGGAATAGAAATCATCGTTTCATTCAGGAACTCACAAGCTTCTGATACACTAACCATGATTAAACTCATGTTATTGAGATAGTAAGAAGTCTCCCCGGCCAGTGCCCTGGACATCAAATCCTTAAGTTTGTCCAAGAGCAAGCAGTGCTTGATCAGTAGCCACAAGATTCAAGCCCTCAGTCATCCCTTATTAGCTGACCAATCAGCTCACCAATCCAGCCACCTTCGGTGTCTGAGGAACAATATAGATAAGATCAGGATGTGACCATACTTCAAACACTATGTTTGCTAATATCTCTGGACCCATGGAGGAAATAGTTGAATGTCACGCTACTACTGAGGCCATCACTATGTCCACTATAGGTTTTCTGAGAAGTCGGTATGCATTTGCCATGGAATTTACACTTTGATTAGTCCTTTCATCAGGTAATTCATATAAATGAGATAATGCAGCTGCTGCTGAGAGATGATCCGAACTTCGGATTCCGAAGGAATATCTTAGAAAGCACCTATATAACTTTCTTTGTATGCAGTTACAACAGTTGATAAGTTGACTGGACTCAATCAAACCCCTAATAAGAGCTTGTAAGTGTGACAAAAAGGAGTCAACAGTGTCATACTTGAGATGCCAAATGATTTAGCGTTTCATTTGAGCCAGCTTCAAATTCACTTGTTTAGTTCCCAAATGGGACTGATCATAGCAGATATCACATAAATATCTATATTTTAAAATTGCTTAATGGGTTCCTAATGCTAATTTGACCGTTCTGGAGTTGTAAGGTGTTGGTTTTTACTGGCACTATCTCTATAGTTGGTCTTAATCCATTAAAAAAAACAGAGAAAATGGACAAAAATGCTTTACTTAATGAGAAGAAATGAGCTGATGCAATTTCTGGCATATATTAATTCTGCATAGCTTCAGTGTAACAGTCACAAATTTTTTTGTCAATTCTTCCACTAGACAGGATAAAACAGTACCATACCGCAACACAATCGACAACATTACAGGGAGAAAATTCAACGTACTGGAAGCTAGGCAGCTCGATGGTGGCCCGTCGGGTTGTCCGAATGGCTGTACATTTGTATCTGCTATAGGCTCCTTTTGGTTCGAACTGTCAATAATTTGGTTCCACGTGGTATTAAGAAGATTGAGACTTTGTGGTTGTATTGCCATTGGAGCAGCAGGAATACCACTATTTCCTGGAGAGAGAGAGAGAGAGAGAGAGAGAGAGAGAGAGAGAGAGAGAGCATTTAACGGATCAGCATTTTGCTGCATATAGACATGGATGTGAGCTATTAAAGAATTCAAAAATGGGTTCTTCTGGCTATTTTCTACTTCCTGCTAACAAAGCCGACAAACCCCACACCCTTTTCTTTGTTCTTTGATTATCTTGATGTATTGTGATTGTTCACCACTTTGACAGCATGCTTAATCCCACTTCATTTCTTGTTTACCGTTATATCCTTCCATTTAACATTTTTACTCTGAATGATAAATGATACATCGAATTTCCAGTATACGCGACATGAAACCAACCTCAGCATTATGATGTACCATTTTCAAACAACCATATAAGCTAAATGCAAAGAGATAAGTAAAGCTACATTGAACTCCTTGTGAATCACAAATATGTCCCGGATGTCTTACTCCACAAAAAAGGAGGAATATACAGAAAGTAATATCCTACAGATAGTCAAGTGAACTTACCGTGTGTGACTAAGTGAACCTGTTGTTTTACAAGCCTTAACGGCCAAAGATCAATGAGGTTAAAAGGACACATCGCGTTTTTCATAAGTACCTCTTACACACGAGTGTAGATGTGACAATCTTTAGGCACTTTCAGAAGCACATTGGGTTTTGATTTGACCGTTGATGCATACCATGAATATGCACAAGCCAGGAGAAGCAAGTCTCCCAGACGTGGGATCAACATTGAGCCCACAAATTCCTAATGCTGTGAGTTATACGGACAGTTCAACCAAATAAATTTAGGTCCCAAATCCCATCTGAAATTACCAATAATTAGGACATTGCAAACATGCGCTTTATCAGTTATGAGAACAGACACCAATAATTCTCCCTATATAATATTTCAGCATTTTCTTGTCTGACTCTCCGCTACTTATGAAACAGTTGATTTTAATCACCTCCAAAGCCATATCATTGGAAGCCTGGATATTTCCCTCCCAAAGGTGTATGGTACTGTGAAACGTTTTAGTTTCACCATGTCAATGTGATATCTAAAACCACAAAAGAAGTGGCTACACCTCAGCTAGTGTCTAATTATAGGCAACTTTTTCTTTTCCTCGTAGCCAGTTAGAGCACGTACCTTCCACTATGAATGCTGAAGTTCTAGGAGGTACTTTCAAACCAACATCACTGCCCAATTTCGGCAGAGGCATATTGTTGTGAACTGGATGGAGGCATTGTTGATCTCCTAGAACTTGAGATGGAAAAGAATGCGAAATATTCTCCAACATGGAACTTGAAGAAGCCACAGCATCGTACTGTCTATCATCATTCCAATTCTCATATCCATCTGCATAAACCTGGAAGACTTAAAAATTACTACTTCCTCAACCAGTCGCTTTATCTTACACCCTGAGTGACTCAAAGAATTCAGGCTGGACTTGTATGGATATCAAAGGCACTAAGAAGATGTGTCTAATATGTTTTTTTCTCAGACAGATGAAACAAGGTAGGAAGATGCATAGTTAGTAGTCAAAATATCAATGAGGAAATCATGGACATCAAGTCCACAGAATTGGATGAAACCAACAAAAGGCATCTCCCCTTGAACATGGTGAATGAGTCAAAAACTTAGAACTCTGTATGAGCATATATTGCTCATGAGCTGCTAACTGCACTCCCGATGTTGCAGATAGTGGCTGTGGTCCCATGGACGGTGCTTCTGGTGATGTCTTTCAAAGAGTGAGAGCAAAGCTTTTGGAGGAGTTTGAGTTGGACATGGATGGAGAGTCATTGGTCTTGGTGCTGATGGGGGTTGATGAGGCAAGATCCTCTTTTTATCAGCTCCATTGTTGAATCTTTTTGAGGTAAACGGTGAGGAGGATGACTCCCTTTGGGTACTTAACAATATCAAGGCTGTTGGCGAGGCCCTTGGAGTCTCTTTCCAAGGGTTCGAAGATACAGCAATGAGTCTATATGAGGAGCTTGAGAATGGAAATGATGGCCCTGAGAGATTTCAGCCCTTGATCAAGGAATTGAAACGCCTTCAGTGTTCCACCAATACTGATAAAACTCCTGACAGAACAAGGAGGTTGTGAGCGGTAGCAGTGGAAAGGGCTCTTCTTTGTTTATATAAAGGTCAAAGTTATGTCTTGGATTGTCAAGGGGTTGAATGATGGGGACAAGAGAGTGATTATAAAAATTTATCAAAGAATGGAGAGGGGACATATTGTCTTCAGGAGACTAAAATGGAAGATTGTCAGTTGGATGTTGCCAGGAAAACTCTATTCTGAGACTTCGGTATAATAGAAAGTTATGTGTGCAGGTAAATGCTTTAAACGACACTGTAGATGATTTGTCTTGTAAATAAGCTCTTTTGGTACTAAGCTTTTCTCTGCACAGCTCCGGCCCCCCCCAGCGGTGACCTTTAGTGATATTTTCTTTTACATATACAAAAAGTAGAAGATAATCATCAGAGAAACTCTCTTTTGTGTTTGTTTTTGCTTTTCCCCTGGCACTTACAAAGCTGATTAAAACAGCTTAGCATAATGAAAACCCTGTTAGGAAGTCGAAACTGTGATCATCAATAGAAAATAATCACTAATGCAACATAATTGAATGCACCTAATTTTTAGAATCAGCTCCCTGATTAACTATCATACCTATGCTATATTGACAATGTAGACAAAAGTTTAACTGATGATCTGAGGTCAGGGGTCGTCCCCTGCAGATTGCATGGCAGATACCAAGAAAGGTAGAATTTCCCAGTTACCTTCTGCTGGGGAGAAAATCTGTCAGCTGCATAATTCAGCCCACCTGCAGTAAGGCCACTGACTCAACCAATGCTGTTGAATATAACACCGTGACCTTTTTCATTATCGTGATGGTAAATGTAGAGTTTACCATTTAAAGTGCAAGTTTTTGCATGATCTAGGAGGGCTTTCCACTTCTTCTCTGTCATGCCGAGAATCTGCAATGAAAAAACACCACATTACTCTTCTTGGTTTAGGGAGTTCAACCCAAAAGGAAAACCATGTGCAAAATCTCACATTTCTCAGTTTCCCAGAGTCCATGTAGAGTTGTCGTAAAAACTCTTCCACCTTATGTATTCCTGCTTCAATCAGCCGCCTGTGAAATGATCCATCCTTTGCTATACTTTCCAATCTCCAGACCTCATCGTCAGATGCTGGTGGATAGTGTTTCTTGTATGCTGTAAAGCGAATAGAGGATGAAAATTGCAGTAACGCAAAGATCAATAGGCCAACAAAACTTCTGGTGCAACTAAAAACTCTCTAAACTGTTATGTGAAGAACTGAGACAGATTAGCTAAGGAAGCCCTTATTCCAGCTTCACACAGTTTAGTGAGATTTCCCGTCTTTGGCTATTTTCTTTAACCGCCAGACTTCATCATCCAATACTTGCAGATGATGTTTTTGTATCCTGCAAAAAGAGAACAAATTCAGTAAGGTCTCAGTCGGTATTAGATTAATGAGTAGCAGCAAACATCTGATAGGCGTGCAAACCTCTTCTGAAAAGGATCCAAAGTGTCAACATTCGCTAGTAATAGATAAGCCCTTCAGAAGCAGGACACTTGATTGCTATTACGCAACTATATCCTATTACTACACCTATCAAAATGGGAGCACCCATTTTGATAGGTGTACATATAATGAACTTAAAATTAAAAAGACTAAAATACATTATACTTTTAATGGGTCAAAGTTTAAACTACTTAGAACTCCACAATGCCTGAGTTCTAAGAGATAACTCTTCTCTTCTACTCTAAAATCAAAACAAAGAAACCTTCCTCATCACACGACAACGCGTCGTCTCGCTCCCACCGCTCGTACAACAGCTTCTTCTCTTGCTCGCAGACAGCGCTGTCGCACGTGGTCGCCACCATCGTCGAATGGTGGCTTGTTTGGCCGTCAAAACACAGATGAGTTTTGTTCTCCCATATGTATGTGTGATTTTTAAAAAATAAAAATAATTCAAAATATTTAAAATAAAAATTATTAATAATTCGATTTAAAAAAAATAAACCCGAATAAGTTTAAAATATTTAAAAAAGATTATAAGAATAAGTTTTCCTAAGTTTAGTTAGATAGGAAAGTGTTTTAACAATATGGATTAAGTCGGATATGGGTTGGGTATAGGTCAAAAACTTTATACTATCTTAAATGGGTCATAAACGGGTTAATAGGTCAATTTGGGTCGGATCATTTATGACCCGACCCGACCCGACCCGACTCGACCGTTTAACAGGTCTACCGATTACTGCAACTACCTATTTTGTCGGATACGTACAGAAATTAGACAACCTCTCCCTTCTCCATTATTTTAATCTCTGATGTCTTCTGAAATTAAGCTCTTCAGCGGCCATGTCGATGAGCTCTACGAAGCGGCAGGGGTGGCGACCCCATTGCGGAAGCAGTGGCGGCTATGCGGTTGAACCTTCTGGTGGTAGTTTTAGATTTTCAACCCTGATTTATTCTTGTCCTTTTTATTTTCTCTTTTTTTATTTTTTATTTTTTTATTTTTTCCTTTTAAACTTTCAAGTTTATTTCTGATGCAGCGCTTGTTATTAAGATTGTAATAAAAAAAAAACTACTTTAGCTTTTTACATTAGACAAATTAAACGGAGCTAATTTAGGGACTTGATCACGTCAATTTAACAGATTTATAATTGGATGCCACTTTTTGAAAAGTGCGAAGGTCCAAAACCATTTTATGCACTGCTGTTAAAAATAATTCATACCTTGTCCCCTATATTCCTTGACCGAGAAGGCATCTGTTTTTGCTTCTCGGATTCGTGTATTGTTACCATAACTCGATGCCACTTTGAGCCCTATCCTGAAACTTTTGCTCCTAGTCCAGCTGGAATTGTCGGTAAATATCATATCTCCCAGCTCCCCAACGCCTGCCTTGAGCTTTACTTGAAGATTTCCTGTCAAAAGCGGCCTCTTTCCTTCTCGTTCTTTAACCTCATAGTTCTCAAACTCTTCTCGAGCCCAGTTTTCCCCATCGTCTTTGTTGAAGTCACCTTCAAGCACAACGACATCCAACTTGATCGAGGCTTCGGGGCCTGATGTAACAGCATCCCCTGTATCCGCATCGATCAAGGCAACGGAAATTGGAGCACCACCCTCTCCTTCTAGTTTCTTTCCAGTAAACAGAGGAAGCGACAGTTTATTTCGAAGTTGAAGATGTAAGTTTCTTGTATCATTTTTTGCCATAGATTTACCAATAGATCTGCGTCCTCACGAGAAAACAACCATTACGAATAGGAACAGGTACAGAAGCGGGAAATTGAAAAGGTAGCTATAAAGAGAGGCAAATTACCGACAAGGTATATGCATTCATACCTTGCAAGGTTGGGAGAGTCATTGTTTGCAAGCTCCAATGCTTCCGTCTGACAAATAAAGCCAAGAGCAGATTTGCCAAAGTTGGAGACCTCGTAAAAATCTGAAGCAGAAGGGATACGTCTGAGGCAAAGTGTAAATTCGATAAACCTTGTTTATCTTACCGGTTTTTGAACAGCATTCTCTGTAGAGCACACCTGTTGTACTACATCTTTGAGAGCATCCCCAATGCAACTACACCATGAAAAACTGACACCTTGAACAACGGCTGTATTGTGGTCTTATTTGTAACACATAGACAAATATCCATACATAACATTTTAGTTGATAGTACATATGAATGTCAGACCTGATTACAGTATAAAAAGGTGGATACCAGTCTGCCAGACTCATCAAATGCATTCCTTTAATCTAAGGCGACATAGAAAAGTAAACACAAATCTGGAATGCATATTTATCCAGTACATTGATAACAGAAGCAGGTAAAGTTAATTAGCAGCATCTCCAAATACACCGTCCTTTCAGTGATCGACAAAATAATGTATGTGCAGGTATTACACTTTGCTGAGAATCATGGATTGATGGCTTATGATACTCGATGATATTTCCAGTTGTCAAGACAATATACATGGAAATTCTCCTAGAAGAATCAGTTGATGCAGATGAGCTACAGCCAACAAACCAAATAAAATATATTCACCTTCGACAGTATTCGGCCGAGTGCGGTTTAGCACGCTCCAGCTCTTCCCTGACCTGTTCAGCAAGGAGCAATAGGGAAGAATTACATTGCAATCTGTCATGTCTTCATCTCATACAAGTTTCACATGACAGGTATCTTCATTGTCCTTCTTTGAGATGCAAGTTGTCATTGACCACATTTTCGAAGATTCAAGGAAAAAATTATGTCCAAGTCACTTCATTGAAAATGTGGATCTTTTTTTTATCCATACTGTCTGAAACAACATGAAAAGCCTAAATCATGTTCTTAATGGAATTGCTTCATGGGAAAAGCCTAGCACAGGGTCATTTTTACCACTCGAACGATAATTCTCTATGCATCTTGCAGCAATTTCTCATCCGGATTCTATCCAGAGGCTGACCGAAGGTCAGAAATGCATCCAACTGCTTCTGATCAAAGAGATCAGCAGTTGAAGTACAATAAAGACTCTACTTTGTATGCCCAATTTGGCTACTGTACCCATCTTACCACTCTCCGGACAACCTTCTCCATCAACCAGCTCCTCAGCATGAGATTCCTCCCGGACCGGTACCATACTCCACTGCATGAAGATCACCAAAAAAGTACAATCAAGATAGGAAAATTTAGCAAACAGGACAACAAAGTAACCCAGTAACAATAACGGCTCACTGGCTAGGTAAAAGTTTCCTACAGAGTTTAATTCGAATAAGGAGGAAATACTGCAATTGGCCCACGCCGAAATTGCATAAGAGATTCAAGACGGCAACATTGGACGTCTTTAATGCTTCGTATCTAAATCACAGAACAAACCCACGAACAAAAACAGAACGAAATCTATTTAGAACTGTCACTCGACAGAGAGCTAATCAAGCTGATGCTTCAACGCAGGCTTTGCCATGTTTCTCATTCCAAGAATCTTCAACTCAAGAACCTTCATTGAATATCCCTTGAATAAAGCTAAAACGAACACGATCATCAAATAATCAATCACGCATCGAAACGTTGAGAGAGAAGAGTGAATTTACTTCATTCGAGCGATGCGCGGCCTCTTGAGTAGACTTGCTTGACCTGAAGAAGTGGAAGCCAAAGCTCTCTTTTGCGGCGACATGCTTTTCTTTACTTTTGCGGAGCTTATCAAGAACTTGGAAGGATTGGTTGCTGACCTAACGGGAACAAATTTAGCACAGAAATGAAGGAGACGATTAACAGTTCATGCACGAACTCAAGCTCAATCTCAAAAGTAATGAGTTTGCAATCACTGGAGGGTCTTATAATGTCGTCTCCGAAGGAGTAGGCACATCTTTTCCCAGAAATGTGTGGTACATTTCCAGGAAATGGTGCCGGTTTTAGAATTACCTTTTTTTATTCATCTTCTTTTCTTAGATTCTAGCAATTTGCCCCCCCTCAACCTTGTGAAGCTGCCTGTGCAATTTCCTTGCCTATTAAATAATTGAGTTTTTTTTGCTTTCAAACCGAGTTTAAGGTAAATCTTTTCGACACGATCTTTGGTCCAATGGGTCACATTCTCCAATATCTTGAGCACGTGAAAATAAAATTAATTAACGGGCATATATACTAAAGTATTAAAATTTATCAAAAAAGTATAATCAAATTGTAAAACTTTAAAAATACAATCAAATCTCAAAATTCATCAAATTGGTGTGATTAAGTCTTTTCATTAACTCTATTCAACTTGACAAATGGAAAATGATAACAATTTTTAAGACTTTATTATACTTTTTGAAAATTTTAGGAGTAATTATACTTTTGAAACAAGTTTTAGCACTTCTAGTTCATTTGTCCCTTTAATTGATCACTACTAATTACACTTGACTACTACGTATAAATTGTAAAAACTGTTGAATGTGTGTTATAGTTATCTATTGAGAAAATATATATGCATTCGAGGAATGTTGGAGGCAAATTAATATGGCTCTCCCTCCGGCTGATGACGCCAAAACGATTTATTAATGAACATTTAATTGCCGGTTTTAGAATTTTTCTTTTTTGTTTTCTCTAACTTTGCTAGATTGTCCCCTCAACCTTATGAGATATGAATCTGTACGTACTTTTTTATTTTTTAGTTTTTCCGCTTTTGCCTATCAAAAATTGAGCTATTTTTGCCTTCAACTACCGAGGTATTTTTACCTTCAACATACCAAGGTAAATCTTCTCACCCGATCTCTAATCAGTGGGTCACATGCTCAAATATCGATCATCATCTAGGTGCAGCTTTTGAACAAGTGCCATAAAACTCCAATTAATCGCACAGCTTCTGAACGGTGCAAGTGGGCCTAGAAAAATGCCTTCGGTAGACTTTTTACACACACCCACACCATATATAATTCTCTTCTTGGCCCGTTCAAATTCCATTTGATGAAGAAATCAACACTCCGTTTGTTTTACAGTTTTTCCTAAACATAATCGCCATAACTTTGGTCATCTTTTTTCTACATCTGACATTTCTCTATAAGTAAGCCGTATTGGCAAAAATTAGAAATGTAATTGCCATATGAGGTCTCATTTTCGTTCGGAGAAATTCCGTCCATAATCTTTCAAGTTACTCTAATAGTGGAGGACATTTGGTCAATACATGAGAAGTAGTGGTCGCGGATCGTAGGAAGTTTCCCCGAAATGTCACTTGCATGCATGCTTCATTATTGTTGGAGGACTTATGTTTATCAAGGTCAAAGAGAGATTACCAAAGTGGTGGGACCCGCGCCCGATGAATGAGTAAGATTTTTGTTTGCCGGCATCTCAGCGGTATTCAATATTTTCTCAAGCTCTAAAGTGCGTGGGTCCTGTTTGAAAATAAGCTACCTCCCAAAAATCTTCGTACTAGCAATGATTAAGTTGCAGTACACATGCAATGCATGGAAGTGGTTGTAGAAATTTTTTTTATCTTGCAGAACAACACATTCACAATAAGTAAATTGATTGGGTTCTCTAGAGGGTTTGCCATTGGTGAAAGAGAGGGAGAGAGGGACCAAAAGAGAGAAGTTATTACTGGCATTACTCCTACAATAAATAAGAATGTGAAATGAAATTGCTCCTCTGCGATTATGTGGTCTAGAAGATTGACTTGAAGTTCATAGTAGGACAATTGGTCATGATATGGGAAGTGGTTGCTGTGGATCATTTCTTTTGATATATGTAATGATCACACGTGCATTTCACGAGAATGAAAGTTGTAAGAAATTTTTTATAGCATGAGTAATTTGACTACGCTCTAATGTTTAGGTGTCTTAAATCCATAAAATGTTGAAGCAACCAATCTATCTTGCATGTCCACATCATCTAGCTTTAAACCCACCTCTTAATTTGATCTCACATAATCTAATTTGTCCAAATTAGTAATGTTACACTACGAGTTGTTGCTTAAATCTCCACCATTCATTTAAAAGAATCAGTTCTTCCGTTCGATATTTTATGATCGTCGAACATCATGTTGTCCGGCCCTTTCTTATTCTTGGTAATAAGAAAAGGAAAATAAAAATTCAAAAGAAAAAGAAAATGCTATGACCAACCATGGAAGTGATCTTGTGTTTTGTTGCTTCTTACTCTTGTAAAGGGGCTCGAGTTTAATTAATGTTATTTCTATGTCGATCAAAAAAAAAAATCACGGAAGAGAAGCTAAATGGGGCACCATGCTTTTAGCTGGATGGATTTACAGATGGAAAGATGGACGAACATATTGGCATACATCATATTATTTAGAATTAATATCACAAAAAACCTAAAATTAATATACACGTAATAAATTTATTCCAAATTAATTTTTTCATCATAAAAACTCCAAATTGATATATCCGTGATAAATTTATCCTCAATTAATTTTCATTAACTTGCGATCACAAATTCAAAGGTGATGAGTTTATAAGATTACCCCCAGCAAAGCGAGCTGCACTTCCTGGAAACGTTAAGGGTTTTAGAATTTCTTTTTCTTCTTTCATTTCTCGAAATTCACTAATTTGCCCCTTGACCTTATGAGTTATGATGTTAACATGTATTTTTTCTTTTCTCTTTTTCTTTTCCACCTTTTGCCCACTAACTCACTTTTGCCTTCAGCGTTCACTAAAGGGATCTCCTCAACCCATCTCTAATCAATGGGCACATGCCCGAACAAGCGACATAAAATTCAAATTAACCGATTTAAAAGTTTAATTAAGGATTAATATCATAAAAATCTTAAAACAGCATACTAGTAATAAATACCCCAAATTAATTTTTTTGACCCTCTAAAACTTCAAACTGGTATACATGTGATAAATTTATCATAAACTAATTTTTTAACAACAAAAAACTTAAGCTGATACATTTATGACAAATTTGTTTTTCGTTAGTTTCTGTTAAATTGAATTAATACCACGAAATATCACAAATCGGAATTTCACTATAAAATTATTGAGTTGGATGACACGTGACAGTTAATGGATGTACCAGTTTAGGGTTTTTCGTGATATTAACCATTTAATTAAATCACTCTAATTAAGTGTTGTGAAAAAAGATCCCACAAAATGTCTATGCATCCCAAACTGATACGTAATAAATTTACTCAAAACTAATTTTCTAACCACAAAAAAAGCCCCAAACTGATACATTTATGACAAATTTACTATTTATTAGTTTTCGTTAAATTGAATTAATATCACGAAAAATCACAAATTGATATATATGTGACAAACGGAGGGCAAAACCCCAAACTGATACATTTGTCAACTGTCATATGTCGTTCAACTCAAGTGGCATTATTTATTTCACTCAAGATTGCAAAATTTAACATAAATTAATGAAAAGTAAATCTGTCAATAGATACTTTGGACTTACTAAAAGCTTTGGAAAATGACATTTGTCTGCATGAACTCTAAAGGTGATGGGATGACCATCGTATTCAACTTAAATTTATTAATAATTTATGTGACGACCCTTCTTTATATCTCTCCGACTCTTTCCTTTTCGTTTGTCTTCTTTATATCTTCTCTTTTAATAACAAATTATCAACTTAAAATTTGTCAACTAGCTCTTCTTTTTGAACACTGACCTTTGTAACTAAATAAGGGAAAATCACTTAATTGGTCCTAAACTTATTATATAAATATCAATTTAGTCCTAAATTTTACAATTTAGTCAATTTAATCATAAATGTTTTCATGATGTTCCCATATAATATATCCAAACAATTTAGACTGGGGAATTCTAATGTGAACATCCAATTGGGCATTTGATGTGGATGTTAAACTAGGGGTTTTACTGGTTTAAATTTTTAGGAAATTTGAACCAAACTGAACCACTTGAGTGTGCATTAGCTTTGAACCATAATTTGAAGTGGATTGGATCAATTCAGTTTTTTGATTTATTTTTTTGAAATACTAAGTAGTTTAGTAAAAAAAAACGGAGAAGAAGAGAGCAACTATGTAGATTGTAATACCAAAAAGAGAGGCGGATTGCAACGCGGTTCTATTAATCAAACTAAACTAGAATAAATAAAAATGGTTATTATTTCATTATCCGAACTAAAACTTAAATCGAGTCAAACCGAAAATGAACAAGAGTTTGGTTCAAATTTTCGGTTTGATTCCTACACCCCTTCCCTAAAAAAAATTTCTTTCTTAGGTTTGATTCCATCCTATATTTATTTTACAAGCCACCGTATGTGCAGGTTATGAAACCTGCTACCTCACTTACATGTCATAATCCTAGCCCCTTCAAGAAGATGGGGAATCAAACTCCCCACATCTCATTTCTCAAATAAGAAAGATCGCCACTAGAACAATTTAATGGTTACTCACCCTTACCTTAAATGAAACAACGTAATTTTGACTTACTCTGTCAATCTTTTTTTTTTTTTTATCGTTTATTAATTCTTTTTCCTCTGCTCTTCATCTTCTTCCGTCCACCGTTTCTCCACCCCAACCTTAAATCATCCAGCGACGCTTCTTGGAATCCCCGCCATCCGGACCGAAGAGAGGGTCTTCAGGTGGAATTGGCAATTGCCACCACATCTTTGGATGATTCTTCCCCTTTAATCCTAAGACACACATTAGGCGATTGAATGAATTGCACGTCAACAATGACTAAGACCTAAATTAATCAAAATGAAAAATTTAGTATTAAATTGACATCTGTTGAAAATGTTTAGAATATTGTTGGTAATTCTCCCAAAAAAATTCACACACTGTAAACTCCACAGCCAAAAAGAAAGATCATGGCAAAAGAGAGCTTCGGCTTCCCCCAAGTCAGCCCAAGAGGCCATGCTTCGCTCCACTCAAGTAAGTTCACTCTTCCCATTTAAAGTTTCAATTCTTGTTTAATTGTTGTTAACCGTGTTAGTTTAGCTTTACTTGAGGGAAGTTCAATCCGGGGTTCTTGAGTTGAGGATTCTTGAATTAAAAAAAATATAACCCTGATTAGCCTTTGCCGGATGACTATACTATATCGCTGTCGTTCCCTTTTTTGTCTGTGGGTTGGTGTTGTGGCTTTAATGTGAAATATAAAAGACCATAAATGTTGCCGTCTCGAATATTTTATGCGAATTCACGTAAACCGATCATCACTCCATTTAAAGTTTCAATTCTTGTTTAATTGTTTGATAACCGTGTTAGTTTAGCTTTACTTGAGGGAAGTTCAATCCGGGGTTCTTGAGTTGAGGATTCTTGAATTAAAAAAAATATAACCCTGATTAGCCTTTGCCGGATGACTATACTATATCGCTGTCGTTCCGTTTTTTGTTTGTGGGTTGGTGTTGTGGCTTTAATGTGAAATATAAAAGACCATAAATGTTGCCGTCTCGAATATTGTCGCGACCTCACCTCGGGTGCACTACCTAGGGTTTGGCTAATGGATTACTAAGCCTAAACTTAGTTCGGGCTCTCCCAAGCCCATACCAATTCGCGACTTAGGGTTTAAGTTTTTTAACATACCAATGATTTCTACTTAGGAGTCGCCACTAATCTATTTTTGGTGGGTTGATTAGAAACCCAAGTAAAGTAACGGGAGAATTACTTCACTCCTACGAACCAGAGACTATGGGATCGGGGACTTGATTACGTTAGATTTCTCTAACGCCCTTTCGGTACCTTTTCTCTTTTATTTAAAAAAAATGCTTTGCAGGCAATTTGGATTGATTTTAACTTATTCCCTAACATGTAAGGAGTTCAAGCACATGCGCAATCATTATTTAACACTCAATGATCAAAGCATTAAATAAATTGCAAGGAAAGGGAGGAAGTTACCTACCTTGAAGCTAATGCTAGAAAATATTTTCTAGGATTAAATATTTCTAGGATAGTTGCATTAAATATTTTCTAGCATTAGATTAAGTTTTAGGCATGCGCAATCTAATGCTAGAAAATATTTAATGCAACTATCCTAGCATGTCACGCATTCGAATGACCCTAAACATGCAATGACTAGATGACACATGGAAGATGACCTAATTCTACATGACATGGCAATTTTTATGTTTTCTTTTTTATAATCAAAATTCGAAATTAAAACTAACCTATAGTTAAACATGCAAACTATCCTAAAAGAAAATATCCTAACAAAAACCACATCCAACTAAACTATATTTTTTTGGGTTTTCTTTTATAAGCAAAATTAGTTCAAGCAGATGCATCAAGAAAAGCATGGCAACAAATCAGGCAAGATATTTTCCACGTCCATTTAATTTTGGAAACAAACAAAATCGACGAATCGTATCTCGGGCATGAGATCGGATTGGCCAATATTTCAGAAAATCGCGAATCGTATCTCGGGCGTGAGATCGGATTGACGATTTTTCCGTGCGATTGCGAGTCATATTTCGGGCATGAAATCGGACTGACAATCATGCGCACGTTGTGAAGTAAGGAAAATTTCCTAGTTCACGAAAGGTCAGGAGATCTTTTGGATATGGCAATATTAATCAAATATTGAACTAAGATTGCAATTCGATGAACTAGGTAATAAAATATGAGAAAATTGTATTAACTAAGATTCTTACCTAGCTTTCGATATCGCAAAAATAAAGTTTCCAAATCGGGGCTCGTCGGATCAAGGAGATCGGCGAGTTGTGGTGGTGCTCGGCGCTCGATGTTGGACGGCTGCGGCTATGCCTCGCGGTGTGACTTGAGGACAGGTGGTGCGTTGCAGGCGTGGGAGTGCTGTGGCGATGCAAGGAAGCTATATCGAAGCACTGGTGTGGGCCTGGAAACTTCGATGATGTGGCCGAGATTTGCTGAAGACTGCGCCGAGATGCTGCGGGAAAGCTTCACCGAGACTGATGGTTTGCTAGATGGAAATTCGGTGCACGATGCGGCATCAGTAACATGAGTCGTGTAAAAGCCATTGCGGAGAGAAAGCCAGCCTCCTTCCCTTCACGTTCCCTCTCCACTCTCTCGATTTGCCAATTGTCGGGTTTGCAATGTTGCAGACCCTCCCTTTTCTTGTGAACGAACGTGCTCTCCTTCCCTTTGCTCTGAATTGTGGCCGTCTCTCTACTCTCTCTTTTCTTTGGATTTGTTTGTGTGTGTCCTCTTCAGTGTGTGTGACTCCCTTTTTATAGGTGAAAGGACTATGTTATTTAAGGAAAGATGATAAATTTGCACGTTGCATATTTAGCCCTTGTATCCCACGTGTAATATTTTTCCAATATTTCATCTGACAACTTTCCCGAATATTGAAATAATAATGCGAATATTCTCGGGAACAATCTCATATTCCCAGGAATATTCTCATATTCCAACTCGTCACCCCTTAACGGGAATATTTCATCCGACACATTCCCTGAATATTGAAAGAATAATGCGAATATTCTCGGGAACATTCTCATATTCCCGGGAATATTCTCGTATTCCAACTTGTCACTCCTTAACTGGCCAGCCAAATTCTCTTTCACCGTAGTGGGCTTAGTCCAATTTGTTAAATTAAAGCTTAGAACCATCAATTGAAGCCCATTTGCCACATGTCCAATGCAAATGCAATAATAAATGCTCCTAAAACTATATGCTATGCAATTTAATCCTAATATTTTTTGTTTAGGGGTTAAAATTAATCCCTAAATTTTTGTGCATTAAATTACAAATGATCAATCAAAATTTAGGTGTCAACAAATATTTTATGCGAATTCACGTAAATCGATCATCACTCCATTTAAAGTTTCAATTCTTGTTTAATTGTTTGATAACCGTGTTAGTTTAGCTTTACTTGAGGGAAGTTCAATCCGGGGATCTTGAGTTGAGGATTCTTGAATTAAAAAAATATAACACTGATTAGCCTTTGCCGGATGACTATTCTATATCGCTTTCGTTCCGTTTTTTGTTTGTGGGTTGGTGTTGTGGCTTTAATGTGAAGTATAAAAGACCATAAATGTTGTCGTCTCGAATCCTTTATGCGAATTCACGTAAACCAATCATAGTACTATATCCTTGTTTGAATTGAACAATTCAACTCTATTAGAAATCTTTTACCTAGCAAGTGTACTATCATTTCCGACCAAAAAAAAAAAGTGTGCTGTCATCGTTACCCTGTTAACTTGCTCTCCCGTTTGATAAATTACCCTATCTTGCTTGTATGCTGGTGCTGATATTTACAGTCAAGGATGGAACAGTTTCAAAAGGAATTTTGTGCCGGTAGCTGTTTGACGGAGGAGGATGTCTGAAGGGAGGTAAGATGAATAAGACGGCCAACTTGGACGTACAAAGTACAATCTTCAATAGAGAGAGATAACTGAAATTATACCTACAATAAATAAAAATGTGAACTAACATTACTCCTTGAATAAATTTCGATGTGTACTAATGATGCTGTCTAGGAGATTTACTTGAAGTAAAAGGTGAAGTAATTTTTGGTCAGTACATAAGAAGTGATTGGACCTAAGCAAGTCCTTTAACAACTTCATCTAAACTTTAGGACATAAAATTTGGGGATATTCCTAGGTTAGAGGAGAAGAAAAATATTCTCTTACCAACAAAGGATGCAAGATAAGCAAACACTGTCATGTTAAAATAAGGAACGCAGTCTGACTGAACGCTCTTGCTAGAGAAACTACCGCAAGAGCTTCTCTAGGTGAAAACATCTCTGAAGGAGGATATGCTAGTAGAGTGGTCTTCAATTGCTCGTCAATGCATGCCCATGATCATTTAACAGACCCTGAGTTGAAGAAAATGGTGAGGTAATTTTGCTTGGGATATAAGAAATGATGGTTATGGATCATATGAAAGTTCAATGAAAGGTTACTTGCATGCATGCTTCATTGTAGTTGGAGGATTTATGTTGGCCACCATGTTTAAGAAGCTCAAATGCGCATGAATATTGCTGCCTCGCAAATTAGCTTCTAATTACACGAGACTATGACTAATAAGTTACGACACGGACAAAGAACTCTCAATCTTGATTGCTTTTCAGCTACCTAAATAGATAATTGGGAATTATTGTTCTCAAACATTGACTTCTATGAAATCTGCAACTTAAAATACCTAAGCTCTTGAGCAATCCATTTGTGTTTCAATCATGGTGCTTAAGAAATTAATGCACCCTTCGACTCTAATATTCAACTTGTGATGACGTTCTACATATCTCTCTTGACCCTTTCCTATCCTTTTTTCTTTTCATTAAGGTCTTTCTCATCAAGAAATCGATCCAGTCAACACCTATAAAACGAAGAAAAGGTCGAAAAGAGATGCTCTCCTAACGCTTGCTTCCAAAAATGTATTGAACCCTACTTTTGCTCCGTTGCATGTGTCTAAAGAGATATTGTTTTTCTTGCCTTTATCTGCAATTAGAAAAGCTCACAATCTCCCAGAAGAACAATTCAGTAGTTTTCCGTTTCACCAAAAATGGGTTATTACCAAATATCAAGGCGTTGTTCCCATTTTCGTTCGGAGAAATTCCTTCCATAATCTTTCATGTTACTGTAATAATTTTTTCTTTTATTTGTTACTTCTAGAAGAGAAAATTACGGACTTTTGCCTTTCCAATAATCAGAAGTTTGTTGCTATACTCTCCGCCCATGTAACCAAATAAAGACAATTTCAAGCGGCTAATCAAGGGAGGCCAAAGTTAAACCTAAATAGAATGTAAAGTTAAGGCTATTAGGGATCATTATTTCTTTAATTTTTTAGAGGTCCTCTTTCTTTCTTGGGTTGACTTTTGAAGGTTCCATAGTTCGTCCATTTGGTACCTACCAGTACCGTCACATCACAAATTCAAATCTAGAACCTAGGATCACGTCTTATAATTATCTATGACTGTTTATATCTTTAACATGACAACTTTGATGAAAAAATTGATGGGGAGAAGCGGCATAAATGGCCCATACTACTAGAAGGATTCCTCTTTAGATAATAGGTATTGTAACCGGTATTCTTGTGATCGGTTTAATAGGTATCCGTAGATTAGGAAAAAAAGTTTAAGAAAAGGTTTTTTGAATGAATAATAAATATATATGCATTCGTTCATAAGAAATGGGATCAACTCCCATTGCGTATTAGTACTTATCGGCTACATAATACATATGCTTCTCTTTGTTCCTACAAACCGAATTGTTTTAGCAATATTGAAATCATCCTTTCTAGTAGTATTGATGTTGTCTTTTTAGCAGCTTTGGTTATTGCTAGAACTATGTGGTATGGTTCAGCAATTACCCTTATACCCCTATTGAATTATTTGGTCGCACTCTTGATCAATGGGATCAGGGACGCTTTCAGTAGCGAATGACTAGTCATCCTTTATTAAATAAACCACAAAGTCTTCAACTTAAGATTGAGATTTTACAAAAAAAAAAATTAACAAAAACTTTCTCCTAGCAAATATAATGACATATTTGCATGTGGATTGTGATGAGGCTGTCTAGGAGATTTAGTTGAAGTAAATAGAGGAAGACATTTGGTCAATATATGAGAATCGATGCGGTGGATCATAGGAAGCTCCATAACGTACAGCGGCGGGACTAACACACTCAATTTTTCACGAAAATCAGATCCTGTTAATTTTCCTTAAAAATGCTTCATGCTTCTGATTTTTGGAATTTTTCGCCTTTCATGTGATTTCACGTCTAGTCAGTCAAACGTGCAACGAGCCAAAAAAACCAGCGTGTTCGGTAGGTTTTACTTAGACATTGTTTCGCCCAGGAACTAACTGGTCTGCTACTACTGCAAAGGAGAGCTCTGGTCGAAGCGGGAAATGGCAATGGTTTATAGGCCTTTTCGGTCGGATCGGGTCGATTATGGATTCTTAGACAAGTGTGTGCTAATCATTGAACTCGTAGAGATTCTTCAAAGGGAATAGTATGTAGGGCCGGTTTGATAGTTCGATTAAGTATTAAAATTCAAATATTCAACACTTCCATGAGATTAAGCTTGTTTGATAGACTTTAAATAGAACCGATTTAGATGATCACATTGAGTCAAAAACCCACTTCATCTGGTGAATAAGGAATGAGTTGAATAAAAAAAAAAAATAAAAAACTGGTGATAAAATCTTGCCAAATATATTGATAAAAGCTAGCAATAATGGCTATTTGGGTGCATCTATGCTTATTTTGAATACATTTTAGGAAGTTTGATCAATGTAAACATTGTTCAGTCGTCCCTAGTTAACTCTTAAGACATTCCACATTTTTCTTTAAAAAAATCAATGCTTGCGTTTTATTAAAATCTAAGTTCAAGTTTTTCATTTTGATTGAATATTACATTTCCATTAATATCTCGTTTTTTTGTTTCTCTTATCGACTGATTGATTTAGTAGTTATTACTTGATAACGTTGTTACCAAAACTAAGAATTATAAGTCAAACTCAAATATACTAGAAATCTTGCTCCCCATGAGCCAGATTTTTTACTCCTCGGCTGACCGTACAATTGGATAATTTAAATTTGATTTTGACCGAAACGTCGTAACAATATATATGCGCACGCACACAACATTTTTACTATGTCATAAAGTTATACTGTACAATATGTGTATCGCAGAAGTGTAAACATATCTAATACACACAAGAATCCTGAGAAGATTCTGAATTTTGTCATAATAGTATTGATTTCGCCCATTTTGCAAAATGTTCTTGAGACGGGCCCCCCAAACAGATCTAATATGCACAAGAAGTCCACGAAGATTAGGCCTAGTGAACATGAAAGGACGTGATATCGACACTTGCATTCCTTGAAATTTAGTTTTTGTAATAATTGAAACATGTTCTGTGAATGAAAACTTACAAATAAGCTCTTCTTTGAAGTTTTTTCAAACAACATCCTTAACTTTTACTAAAAAAACTAGATATTTTTAACCCTGCGTCGAAAGAAAACTTGATACCTAAATTAATGAAGTCTCTTTGATTTCTTCATAAGCAAAAGGAAAATTCCAGATTCAGCTCAGTAAATCCTGTAAAAGAAGCCATGTCTCTGTATCTCGTTGATTCCCTTAATTACTTATAGTTCGATTAATTGAAATAGAAGTCATCGTTTTATTCAGGAACTCACAAACTTATCATACAATAAACATGACTCAATTCACATTATTGAGATAAATAGGAAGTCTCCGTGGCCAATGCCCTGAACATCACACCCGAAAAGGTTGTCTGCGAGCAAGCCACGAGATTCAAGCCCTCATTCCCCTCATGGCCAATCAATCACATCGTCTTCATTATCTGAAGAACAATACATATAACATCAAAATGTGACCACCCTTCATATACTGCGTAGATGAACATTCGTCGAATCTTTCGCTTCTAATGAGACCATCACTATGTCCACTAAAGGTTTTGGAGAAGTCAGTATGCATTTGCCACTATTACACTTTGATCACTTGATAAGTCCTTATCAATGATTCGTATCTGAGTTAATGCAGACAGAGGCATCATCAGAGGATATATATTAGAAAGCACATATATAACTCTCTTTATTCTGTTACAACAGTTCACAAGACCTAACCCCACCCCCAATAAGAGAATAGCAGTGCGACAGTATGGATTCGAGTATCATACTTGAGATGCCGAATGATTCAGTGTTCCATTTGAGCCAGCTTCACATTTACTTGTAAAGCTCCTAAAGGGGACCGATCACAGCAGATAACACAAAAATATCCATGTTGTAAACTCATTTAATGGCTTCCTAATGCTAATTTGACCATTTCGGAGATGTGGGGTGTCGGGTTTTCATTGGCACTTTTTCTATGGTTGCTCTTTGTCCATTTCTTGGCCAAAAAACAGAGAAAAAGAACAAACTGCTTTCCTTAATGAGAAGAAATGAGCTGATGAAACTCCTACTCTTCTACACAAACACAAATTTGTCCAACGAAAAGAATTATGACCCAAAAATGAAGCCGTAGATGTGATAACATTCTACTTTCAATCCAGCTGTTTCACACACACCGCATTCATCATCACAGTAGATATTAATTCTGCATATTTTCAGTATAGAAGTCCTAAACTTTCTTCCCAATTTTTCAACAAGACAGGATAAAACAGTACCATATTGCGAGGCAGTCGACATTACAGGGAGAAATTGAACGTACTGAAGGCTATGAAACTTTATGGTAATCCGTACACTTTGTCCAAATGGCTGTACATTATCATCTGCTGAAGGCACCACTTGGTTCAAACTGTCACTTTGGTTCCACATGGCATTTTGGGAATTGAGACTTTGTTGATTGTGTTGGCAATCCAGCATCTGTAATGCCAGTATATCCTAGAGAGAGAGAGAGAGAGAGAGAGAGAGGGAGAACATTTAAACGATCAGCATTTGATCCCCCACCTACTCTTCTACACACACGAATCTGTCCAATGAAAAGGATTATGACCCAAAACTGAAGCCGTAGAGGTGGTAACATTCTACTTCTGATCCAGCAAGTTTCACCCACGCCACATTCATCATCACAGCTAATATAATTCTGCATGTTTTCAATATAGAAGTCCTGAACTTTCTTCTCAATTCTTCGACAAGACGGGATAAAACAATGCCATAACACGAAGCAATTGACATTACAGGGAGAAATTCAACGTACCGAAAGCTATGAAACTTGATGATGATCCATATGGTTGTCTGAATGGCTGTGCATTTTCATCTCTGAAGGCACCACTTGGATATCTGCAGCATATAACTTTCTGTATTTTCCTCTTATGTCAAGTAAGACAATCCGGCGTGTATTTGTAATTCACAAGATGCTCATGTTGCTTTACTTTATCTCTTTGCATATATGTTATTCAAAAATGGTACATCATAATGTCGAGGTTGGTTTCATATCGCATATACCAGAAAATCGATGTAATGTTTCTCATTAGAATAAACCTGTTAAATGGAAGGATATGATGATAAACAAGAAATGAAGTGGGAAAAAGCATGATCTCAAAGTGGTGAAAAATCACTGCACATAAACAAAATAAAAGGACCAAGAAAAGGATGTGGTGTTTGTTGTCTGTCTCTATATGGAACAGTTGATTTTAATCACCTCCAAAGCCATATCATTGGAAGCCTGCATATTTCCCTACCAAAGGTGTATGGTACTGTGAAATGTTTTAGCTGCATCACATCACCTTGATAATCTAAAACCACAAATGAAGTGGCTACATCTCGGCTAGTGATTTAATTACGAGCAAATTTTTTTTTTTTAACCTCATAGCTGGTTAGAGCACATGCCTTCCACTGTGGATGCTGAACTTTTAGGAGGTCCTTTCAAACCAACTTGACTATCCAATCTTAGCGGAGGCATATTGTCATGAACTGGATGGCAGTATTGTGGCTCCCTAGAACTTCAGATAGAAAAAGAACATGAGATCTCCTACGACATGGAATGTCAAGAAGCCTCATCCTCAAACTGTATAATATCATTCCAACTCTCTTAGGCCTTTTTCACCAACCTATGTGCGTAGACCAGCAGGCTAGAAAATTACTACTTCCTCAACCAGTCACTTTATTGGGCTTATCTTACACCCTAGGTGACTCTAAGAATTCAGGCCGGACTTGTATGGAGAACAAAGACACAAAGAAGATGTTTTTAATATGTTTCTTTTTTTTACTCAGACAGATCAAACAAGGTAGGAAGATGCAAAGTAAGTGGTCAAAATACCAATAAGGAAATCATGGACATCAATTTCATAGAATTTGAACTTAGGAAACAAAAAGCATCTCCAGTTGAAAGTAACATTACATGGTGAATGAGTCGAAACTTTGAACTCTGTAGAGCATAGAGTGCTTCTAAGATGCTAACCGCACTCCCGATGCTGCAGATGGTAGTTGTGGTCCCATGGAGGGTGCTTTTGGTGATGTCTTCTCAAAGGGCAATAACAGAGAAACAGGTGGGTACTTGTAAAAATTAAAAATAAGTGATAATCTACTATTGGGTTTGTGGATGGTAAAACTGTGATATTCATGTCTTACAATAGTTGACCAGACTAATAAATTACTGGTCACCAACTTACCATCTATATTAAAATTCACTATTGACATACTTGTTTATCATTCATGGAACAAAATGCCGTTTTTAGCAGAAGGAATTATGGAAATCTGCCCTCCACCTCCCCCAATTGCCCACTCAAACAGGCACATGTTATCAACTAATTTTTAGTTGCTTTTTTATTGCTTGGACAGAACACATACATAAATTCATACATATACAGCCAAATGGATAGTGTGTTGAATGAGGCTCATTTTGCAACAATTGCAGCTTACAGAATATAGTTTTGTACTTAAAGGGAAAGACAGTTTTGTGTTTTAGAGCACGAACATTCAGCAGCAGAGCCCACATTTGCCAGAGGAACTTTCAGACCAACTGGAGCGGCACAGATTCATGGAGTCAATTTACATTGAACAGGGGTGAAACTTCCAATTTGTAAGACTTGAGATTGAAAAGAGCTTGAGCTTTTCTTCTGCATTGAACTAGAAAAAGTCTCTCCATTGAACTCCATAACATCATTCCAGTTATCAAAGGCCTTTTTCACGATTGTATCTCCATGTTCCTGGAAGAAAAACCCTCCGTATATCACTCAAGCTGGACTAATGGAATTACTTATCTCCCCTATTGAAGATACATGCTCTGACTTCAAGCAGCAATATCTTTTTTCAGCAAATGATGTTGCAATCCAATGGATGACTTGTACTTAGAGTAAGTACGTAAGTGCAGCACAGAGAAAAAAGAATAAAAGAAACATTGAAAGAACCTCAATTCACTTCATGCCTATCACCGCCCATTTCTCCACCCCATAAAGGTCAGGTGCTTGAAAGATGTCATGGAGAATACAGTCAAGGCAAGGATGGTCAGGGTAAAGATGCAAAGTTGATCGAGAAAGGACCGATGAAGAAATAAAAAAACGCACCAACTTGTATTGTGTGAGTAATTAAGATTTTCATAATTTGAAACTGGAAAAAGTAATAGTTGCAACATAAATGTGTTAATCATTCAAACGACATTAGGATGATGAGTGCCTTATATTTATACGGATGACACTGAATCTCCGCTGAAAGTGCTC
This sequence comes from Corymbia calophylla, assembly GCA_014182845.1. Taxonomy (NCBI): domain Eukaryota; kingdom Viridiplantae; phylum Streptophyta; class Magnoliopsida; order Myrtales; family Myrtaceae; genus Corymbia; species Corymbia calophylla. The sequence goes on along the minus strand of CM024697.1, from coordinate 24,127,439 downwards.
CCCAAGTTACTCATGCTTTTTTGTACAGTTTTAACTGCAAAGTCCAGAGGGCCACTTAGATATACAATTTCACTATCCTCAACTTCGTATTGCAACGAGCAAAGCTCAAAATTAATCTATTAATAAGAAGTTTCAAATATGGATCTAAACAAAGCATCTAGATTGTCTTTTTATTCTCTCCAAAGGCACTTCATACTACTTTCACTGACAAAAAGCAAAAACAAAAGCATCTAGATGTCCAACCAACTCCTCCTTTCAAGTTTCCATATCTCTGACTAATTTTAAAACTTATTAAGCCACACAACTACATTAAATATCAAGACAAATTGTATGGATTAAGCATGATAGTGTGTAGCGCATGAACTGGCTTGGCAAAACTTAGTAAGAACTCCTAGTTACTTACCTTCTCATCAGCAGAAAGCCGACAAGTAGCACAATATATCCTCTCTTTGATTAGGCCGATCAGTTGACGATCAGTGTTGAAGACAGCACCAGGCTTCTTCATGCCTTCAGGATAGTACAAGTAAAGTTTCCAATTTGTTTTGCAACTCTTTGCATGATTTTCAAGGGTATCCCAGTTCGTCGAATTTGAGCTCATCCCAAGAATCTATGATGAGTGAACACACAAGACTTAAATTCTTGGTAGTTAATTAAACCCTAATTGAAAATAATTTTCTAAGTGCCTACCTCTTTCAGTTTCATGGGGTCCGTGAACAATTGCAGTAGAAAGTCCCCCACTTTATGTATTCCAGCTTCACTCAGTTTTTGATGATATTTCCCATCCTTGGCGATCATCTTCAACCTCCAGACCTCATCATCAGATGTAGGCAAATCATGTTTCTTGGATGCTGTAAATGGACAGAACAGATTCAATAAGGTTCCAGTCACTATTAGATTTATGAGTGGAAGAAAACTTCTGTAGGCGGGCAGACTCTCTCATGAAACTGATCCCGAGTGTCAGCATTTGCAAAAAGAAAGAAGCCAACCGTTTTTATTTATCAGAATTTTCTTTCAGGATGTAAATTTTTGTATGAAATTAATCTCTCAATTAAAAATTGAAGACTGGATGTCCAAAACCATGTTTATGGTCAGTCATAAAGGACAAGGTTTATATGTTCTGTAAAGGAATAAGAAAGACTTACTTTGGCCTCTCTGTTCCTTGACACGGAAGGCATCTGTTTTAGCTTCTCGGATTCGTGCATTCCCACAATAACCTGATGCCACCTTGAGCCCTATTCTGAATCTTTTGCTCCTATTCCAGCTGGAATTGTCAGTAAATAACAGATCTCCCAAGCCCCCAACACCTCCCTTGAGCGTCACTAGGAGATTTCCTATCAAAAGTGGCCCCTTCCGTTCACGTTCTTTAACCACGTAGTTCTCAAACTCTTCTTGAGCCCAGTCATCCTCATCATCTTTGTTGAAGTCACCTTCAAGCACGACAACGTCCAACTTAATGGAGGATTCTGGGCCTGATGTGACAACATCCCCAGTATTCACATCCATCAAGGAAACGGAAATGCGAGTACCCCCTTCTCCTTCTAGTTTCTTTCCAGTAAATAGATGATCTGACAGTTTGGTTTGAAATTGAAGCCGTAACTTTTCACATCATTCTTTCCCGTAGATTTAGCATTAGCCCTGTATTCTCTCCGGAAATCAACTATTAGAAATGGGAACAGGTATAAAAGCAGAAAATTGGAAAAGTACTGACACAGAAAGACAAACTACCAAACATCTCATTTGGGCAAATCTCATTGCCAGGAAACTACAAAGATTAATAGATGCATTGTCTTAGAGAGTATAAACATGCAAATTTTTTAAAAATAGAATAAAACAAAATAAAATGCTGCACTGCTCTCAAACTACAGATGGTTAAGTTCTAAATTGGAGCATTGACAATTTGGTGCACGACCTAGTCACTCTGGTCTGACTATCATGATCTCTGACTGCCTGCCTTGGGGTGTTAATGGTAAATGGGACCATTATTTTCCAAAAAATCAACAATGCATACCAGTCAATACTACACAGAAAGCCAGCATCAGAGGGGAAGTGCATTCATACCTTCCAAGGTGGGGAGAGTGATTATTTGCAAGCTCCACTGTTTCCGTCTGTTCAAAACCACCAAGAGAAGAGTTGCCAAAGTTGGAGATATCAAAAAAATGAAGCAGAAGGGATACAAAACTAATCCATTCCATCAGAAGGGTTTTGAAAGCTTCCTTCTTGAAAACAACATATCGAACACCTTATTGAGCTAAGTTCTTCAGGCAAATTTCAAATCACAGAATTTGCCAAACAGCAGTTGTGTATATAGCTAATATGAACAATCCTAAGCATTTTAAAATCCCCTTTCATTCAATGTCCATGTAAAATTTTACATGTGCTTTGGAATGGTTATGATTCAGCTTTCGGTGATGAAACCACAGTTGTGGATGTTATTGAAATGAATGGAGATGGCCTCCTGCAATATTTGATGATCTGCTCAGATGGCTTTGTTTGGGTTGATTGCTCCAAATTTTGGCTTCATAGACAAAGTGGTATTTACTGGATCGTCTAGGGGCCCTTTCTCTGTTAAGGAGGCTTGAAGCTAGTGAGGAAATGTATGAACAAAGTTACTTGGCTTAGGCTTGTATGGTCTAAGCCCAATGTGCCAAAATGTGGCATTATAACTTGGCTAGTCATTCACAAAAGGTTGCACACATTGGACAGGGTGAAAACTTGGTCTGACATTGATAGCAATTGTGTGCCATGCAGACAACATGAAGAAACTTGAATGCAATTGTTCTTTAAGTGTGTATTCTCAAAGCAGATTTTGGGAACAAGGTTTACAGCTACTCTCAATTCCTTGATCTGCAAGTGATTGGAAGGATGATTAGCTAGGAATGCAACAATTTATTATATCTGAAGAGGGAGGAACTCAGTAAAGCATGAAAATATATCCCCTCAAGCTAGTCATGACCTTGATGCAGTTGTTTTTTTCCTGCTAAAGTCTCTCTAGAAGCTATGATTCAGGAGGGAAGCAAGACACTTACTGCTGATGCTAAGTGTTTGTGGAGAAATTGGTGAGTTCTTGTTAGCTAATTTTGCTGTAAACTGGTGGCATGGGTTTTGAGTTTTCATCTTGTTTTTCTGAATAGTATTTTGCTGTTGGCACTGGTAGTGTTGATGCCAAGACTGTATTGTCATGCTGTCATTTGGTGTGTGGTGTCATTCGATTCAAAGTCAACTTGATCAAAATATTTTAAGATATAAGATTGCCCTATTTTAATAGGTTGTTCAAATCCTTCACGCCAAGCAGGGACAAAAGTTGGCCTAAGTGATCCGTCGGTGCCGAGTGAAAGGGCTGTTGCTCGATGGATAAAAGTTATCCTAGAGATAACAGCTGATCTTTCCCCAAGAGTTCACATCACAAGAACGTTGGGCACCTCGATGTCGGCTGTTTATGTGGGACAATAAATGGACTTGTATGGGGTGTACTCCTCCCATGTGTTTCTTTCCACAGGTTGGGCAATAAAATGGATGTTTACTTGTAAGAATAAAAAAGAAATTATGCAAAGTTCATGCTCAATGAATGCTGTTCAAACAATCAGCATAAATAAATTAGCTAGCAACACACTTGTCAGTCAATAAGTTAATTTGATCACTTCATGACAAGCAGATAAACAACTCATATCTGAAGTGCTGATGGAGATATGTCCGCTACAAACTTGAAATATTATAAGCTCTGTTTATCTTACCAATTTCTGAACAGCATTCTTCATTGAGCTTATCTGTTGCATTATATCTTCGAGAGCATTCCCAGTGCAACTACACCATGAAAATTGACAGCATGAACAACTGCTGTCTTGTGGACTTATTAGCAACAAATAGGCAAATATCCATATATAACATTTGAGTTACTGGTACAAATAAATGTCAGACCTAATTACAGTAGAGAAAAATACATACCACACTCATCAAATACATTCCTCTAATCTATGAGGACATAGAAACGTCAACTTGAAGCTGGAATACAAATTTATCCAGTACATTGATTACAGAAGCAATTGAAGTTAATTAGCAGCTATCTCAAATGCACATCTTTTCAGTGATTAGTAAAAAATGTATGTGCAGGTAGCACACTGTTACAAACAGAATCATCAATTGATGGCATATGATACTTGATGACATTTCTAGTTGGCAAGACAATACATATGGAAATTCTACTAGAGGAATCAGTTGATGCAGATAAGATACTGACAACAGACCAAATGAACCATATTCGCCTTTGACAATATTCGGCAGAGTGAGATTTGGCACAATCCAGCTCTTCTCTCACCTGTCCACCAAAGAGCAATAGCGAAGAATTACATTGCAAGAATCATCTGTCACATTCTCTCATCGCAGACAACAAGAAGAATCTCAAATACACTTGTTCTTTAAGTGTGAATTCTCAAAGCAGATTTTGGGAACCAGTTTTACAGCTACTCCAATGTCCTAGTAATTTATAAGCACTGGAGGAAGAAGAACTTATTGAAGCATGAAAATGTATCCCCTCCAGCTTGTGGTGTCCTTGATGCAATTGTTTTTCTCTGTAAATGTCTCTTTAGACGCTATGGTTGGGGAAGGAAATAAGGCTTGCTCTGCAGATGTTAAGTGTTTATGTAGAATTGGCAAGTTCACGTTGACTCACGTCGCTGTTATCTGGCATGGTTTTGAGTTTGCATCTTGTTATTCTAGTTAGTATTTTGCTGTTGGTACTTGTAGTGTAGATGCAGGAGACTATGATGTCATGTTGTCATTTGTCACGTACTCATCACATTCAAGTTTCCACATCACAGGCATGTTTGACATGCAAATTGTCATCGACCAGCTAAACCAAGATTCAAGGAGACAATCATGTCCAAGGCACTTCATTGAAAATTCATATCCTTTTGTGATTCATACCGTCCAAAACGATTTGAAAAGCCTGAACCATGTTTTTCATGGAATTGCTTGATAGGGAAAGCCTAGAAAAGTGAGCAGATCATTTTTACTACTCAAACAATATTTCTCTGTACATCTTGATGCAATTTCTCATGTGAATTTCTATCCAGAAATTGACTAGTTGGTCAGAAATGCATCAGCCTCTTCTAATCAAAGGGATCAGCAATTGAAATAAAATGAAGACTATATTTTTATGTCCAAGTTGGCTACTTCATTTGTCTTACCACTATCTGGGCATCCTCCTCCGTCAAAAAGCTCCTCGGCGCAAGATTCCTCTCACACAGGTGCCATACTTGACTGTGTGGATATTTGCACAAAATTGCATTCAAGATAGGATAACTTAGCAAACAGAACAGCAAGTAAAACGATAACAGCTTAATTGCTGGGTAAAATTTCAACCAGAAATCAATTCAAATAAGGAGGAAACACTGCGATTGGCCAACACAAATATGCATAACACATTCGAGATGACAACATTTGAGGTCTTTAATTCTTTGCATTAAAGCCACAGCACAAACCCACAAACCAAAAACTGAACGAGAGCGATTTCGAACCACATGAGGCAAAAGTTAATCGATGTTATACTTGAACACAGGCTTCGCCATATTTCTCATTTCAAGAATCTTCAACTCAAGAACTCTTCATTGAATCTCCCTCAAGTAAAGCTAAAACTAACATGATCATCAAACAAATTAATCAAGCTTTGAGACATTAAGAGGGTAGAGTGAAATTACTTGATTGAGCAAAGCGTGGCTTCTTGGGTCGACTTGGTTGACCTGAAGAAGTGGCAGCCAAAGCTCTCTTTTGCATCGCTTACCAAGAAGTAACAAAGGGTCTGAATTTTGGGAGTATTTGGTTGTTGAAAGAATGTTGCAGAGAAAAGAACGGGACAGCAGACAGTTTCTCCGCGAACTCAAAACTCAAAGTAATGAGTTTGTAATCAATGGAGCGCGTTTCTTTTTGTAATGTCTGGAGGAGGAGGCACGTCATTTTCCAAGAAAGTGACTTCGTCTTCGTGTACGTTTCCGGGAAACGTTGCGGGTTTTAGATTTTTATTCTTTCTTTTCTTTTCTCCAATTTTGCTCATTTTCCAAGAAGCTGCAGGTACTTCTTTTTCCTTTTTCTTTTTTTTTTTCCTTATTATTTTTGCCTTCAACGCAGAGCTTAAGGTTATTCTTTTCAATTTGATCTCCTATAAATTATCATCTAGGAGCAGCTTTTGAACAAGCGATAACAAAACTTCAATAAATCACTTCTAATCTCATGTAACTATGAATATATGTTATAGTTATGTATCGAAAAAATATGTGCACTCTATATCGACTCAACGAATATCAAAGACAAATTAGTATGGTTTTTCATTAAATTTTGATAATGTCAAAATGATCTATTGTTGATACATCATAATTGGTAGATCACAATGCCAATATTATACAAATCTCAACCAATTTTGCTTTTAATGTTGAAAAAGTTTACTTATTTCTTTCCATTTCACTCATGATATTATTGTCCATAAAATGTCTTCTGAGTTTTTAGGACAACATAATGACACTTTTATAAATCTTATCCAGGGGACTTTTTCTCTCTTCCAAAGATTTTACCTCAATTAGTAAAATACTCGGACTCTTACCTTTCAACCTAAACAAGTTGTTAAAAGGTTTCATCATGGGCCTTGTTCAGATCTTGGAATCCCCAAGATGTGAAGCAATTAGAGAGTACAGCTAGGATCAAGGCTCAATAAAAATACTGACCCATTTGAATGATGTAAAGTGTGCGGGCACCAATACATAAAAATAAATAAAGTATCATGACAATTCACTGTTTCTACAATTAAACGTACATGAGCAGAGGCCCTCATGGAAGGAAACTCTTAATCTTGTTGACGTACCCTCTTAATCGAATACCGAGGATCCAAGATTAAGTACACATCCCTACGTAATTTCCAAAAAAAAAAAAATACACTTCCATGTCCCGTGCATTTGTTAAACTTATGAAAAAAATACTCATATTTTTGGAATAAAGTGTGAAACATATGTCATATCATACTCGGGTAAATGTATTTTGATTATGAACTCACTAGTCTTCTTCTGCGCTTTGCACAGAATTTCTTTGCAAAGAGATGGATAAGTGACTCTTGATGTATCATTTTTATAAGAACTGTCAATCTTTGTTAAATTTTCAACTACTCAAATACATAATTGTGAATTATTTTCCCAAATATGGATTCCTTGAAATCTGCAACATAACCTACAAAATGTAGAAAACCGTGAAGCAACAACCTTCACAAAATCCAAATCTTGCTAAAACAACTGAAAAAAAATTCAGAGTCATTTACAGTCAATTATATGTAATGAAAAGGTGACTAAAAGGTCTATTTTAATAGCTTTATCGTTGTATTTTGCACTCTAAGGCATTAAAAGATTATAGATAAGACTAAATTAAGTATCGTATTCCCCCGTGGTTCAGATTACCACCCAACTTCGAAAATGCTAAAGAGATCGACTTGAAATCATTTATTGTAAACAACATATATGATACTAATTAACTAATTGATCAATTAAATTTCTTAAGATATGTAGATCGAAATTGCCGATTTAAGGGGAGAACCACCAATAATCAAGTCAATTTACGTCAATATAATACTAACGAAAAATATTCAATGGAAGATATTATTTATCTTATTTGCAAAAATCGGTTATTCATGGCCAATTACGATTAATTTCTGGAGCAAATTGAAGCAAATGCCGGAACTTTGCAAAATGTCGTTGATCTCATCAACATTTTCGTAAATTATCCTGATTAAACTTATTCAAACGATCAATCATCGATAACGTATCGTTCAAATGGGTTTGAGCGGTCATGGGAAAATGACTTCAGTTGACTACACGCCATTCATGATGGCTGTCGGGAGGTTTGTCATTGGAGAGCTAGGGGGGAGAGAGACAGAGAGCTAGTGCAGAAATTACTCATACAATAAACAAGAATGTGAACTGAAGTTACACGCCTCGAATGAAATTTGGATGGGAACTGCGATGATGTTGTCTAGGAGACTTCACGTGAATGGAAGTCGTAGAAATTTTCATCGTACGAGTAAGTTGACTACACTAATTTTTAAGCATTATGAACCTATAAAACGTCTCCGACCAAAAAAAAAAACCATAAAACTTCTAAGGCACCATTTGTTAACATTTTCATCTTTCTGTTCTTTTATTCCTTAGAATAGAAAAATAATAGAAATCCGTTTGATAACGTCCACTAATATTTCTATTCTCGAGAATAATTTTTAGAACAAGGATACGTTCGTTTTGTGGAAAATGGTTCTTTTTTCGAAAATATTTTCCAAGAAGCTATTTTCTAGAAAAACATAATTATTTTCCGGTGTTCAGATGAAACTTGATTTTAAAATGGAAAATAATTTTTTGTTGTTCGCTTGGGAAAATATTTTCCTTTATAAATTATTTTTCAATAATTTTATTCATATTTTATTTTTTTAAAATCGTTATTTATTATTTTTAAAATTGATTATTAAATTATAATTTTCTTTTTTTCTGTGTTCTCTCCTTCCTTGGCCGGTCGCCGGCCACGCCTCGAGCTTGCCTCACCGGCGAGGGTCGGGCCTTGCCGGATTAGCGACGCCCGGGCGTCGCCCGACGGTGGCGAGGCTCAAGTGTCCCGATCTAGCGAGGCCCGACCCTCGCCGCCTCCGGCAACGCTTGAGTGTTGACAATCTACGACTCTCGAACCTCGCCACCGTCTAGCGAGGCCAGATCAGCAAGCTTAGCTCGCTGGTCGCCGGCCGTTGCCGTGGCCGGTGACCGGCCAAAAAGGAAAAACAGGAAAACGAAAGACAAAAAAATCGATTTTATTAAAAAATAACAAAAAAATTCGAATTTATGAAAAAAAAATAAAGAAAAAAATTAAAAAAGTAGAAAGAAAGAAGTGAGGACTAATAGGGGGTATGAGATAGGAGAGAGTGAGTGTGGAAAATGTTTTCCTCTACTTTAGAAGACTTTTTTTCCTTCATGGAAAATGTTTTCCCCAATGAATTTATTTTCCGTGAAACGAACGTCGGAAAATCCAGAAAACGTTTTCTTAGAAGGATCTTCTGTGAAACGAACAAAGCCCAAGTGTTTCTTTTTTTTCTTCTTCCTCCTCTTCCATTGCCGGTCGCCACTATTCATGACCATTGTTGCCCACCTCCAGCCGCCGCTACTAGCGGTCACCGTTCACCGGTCACCGATTGTCACCAGTCACTGCCACAGCCGCAGCCACCAAAAGAAGAAGATAATATAAATTTTATGGGTCGTACCAATATATATATATTGCCCACTTCGGGCGACGACCGTTAGTCGGCAATGCGATGCCCAAAGCTGCTGCGTGGCTTCAACATCTAATACGCACACATTATTGAACTCTACAGCAGCAGGTCCAAGCATCAAGAACCGAGGCAACTTCAACTACTAACAAGAAACGATAACAAAGAATCAGCGGATTTAACAAGCGTCACGATCAAGAGGTCTAGCCTCTGATCAAGTTGGACCGAGCCAGCCCAAACAACTCGAAAGTCAAAACCATCAACTGATTCCCTCTCGCAACAGAGGTAAACCTCCCATCAACATTGAAAAGGGAGGAACCTGCGAATGCATCGAGGGGGTCGAGATCGCTGTCGCAAAAGGGCTTCGTCTGGGGGGCGGAGGAAGTTGGCGAGGAAGTTGCAGGCGAATATTGTTCCTAATTTCAATTCCATGATCCAAAATCTATTTAAAGTTAAAATTAAGAACTTTAGAGCAGTACATATGGTCAATTTTGAATGGAATTTGCTAGGTGGACGCTAACCGGCATCCTACGTGGCACGGCTAGATGCTGACACGAATAATTTTTAATAATATTTTAATATTTTCAACTTTTTTTTCTCTTTCAATTGTGGCCGGCTAGGGCCTTGCTACCCTCATTGGCCACAGTAGGGGAAAAAAGAGAAGGAAAAAAGAAAAACCTTATCACTCCAAGTCTTAACCTCGCTCTGATACCAAAACCGATGGGATATCACGCCCCGAATCCGAGCACACAACAAACCCCTTACCATGGTCAATTGAAAGTCTCAGAATAGTGAGATTCAGTCGTTATGTTGAAATTGCGAAACATCTATGGCAAGACATACATACATATATAGTATGGTCGAGTTCTTCACGCTCCCATCCATGTTTGGCCTCGTGAACCCGTCAAGGCACATTTCTGGTCTGTAAGGGCTCCGCTCACCCAAGTCTGTACGTTGCTCATGTGCCAATCGAACGCCCCTGCAGCCCCCTGGCCTCATATCTGGCTGAGCTCATCGATCGACTGGCTCAACTGGCTCGCACTGTGGCCGACGTTCTGCACGCAGTCCTGCACGGCCTGGGACTCCTGAGGCTTGATGCCCTGGAACCGGGACAGCTGGGCCACATAGAAACCGGCAGCACAGGCCCGGTCGAGTTATGGCACTCTTAGTGTTCTTTTGCCATTACTGTTATGGGCAACAAGGATGGAGCAGCTTCGCAGCAAACGACCGGTTAGAGGAACCTGGTACTTTGGAAACGACCAGATCACGACCGACTCTCTCTCTGTGCAAATCGACCCTTTTCGTTTCTAGGTCGGTCGCTCGGTCAATGGCTTCGGAGGAAGACATCCTGGGGAACAACAGCGTCGAAGATGTTGCTTGGCTCTGTTCTCTGTCGGAATCGGAGCTCGTGCGTCTTTTTCCGTTTCCCAATTCTTGTTTTTCGTTTCATTTCATTTGCGATGATCTTGACGGGGGTTGTTTCTGCAGGATCTGCTGATGAGTTTGAAGACGCTGGCGCTTCAGCGAGCTCGAGGGATCGGCCGGGAGCATCTCGCCGAGAAGTTCTTTTTTTCTGTTTTTTAAAAAGAAATTGGTTGTTTTATTTCCGCAACGAGATCTCACGGAATCTTGCCATCCACCAAGACTTGAAAGTCAGCAACATCCTCCTCGACGAGAAGTTGAATCCAAAAATTTCTGATTTTAGCCTTGCACGGATGTTTCAAGGCACACAAGATTTGGTTAACACTCACAGGGTTGTGGGAACACTGTAAGTACTTGAATTACAAACCTTAATTGAATTGATGAAAACTTCAGTAAACTTTGAAATGTGCATTCAAAAGTAGCTCAAATTGTTTACCTTTTTATGAATGCATATCAATTTTTGCTCTAATCGTGTCGACAGATAATATTTTCTTGAAGATCAAGATGTTCGAGTTGCTCTCTAAAGCCTTGAAATTTGTCCAAACAAATAGTCACGCCATCCTGTGAGGCCTTTTGCTCTCCACCCATCTTCGTTCGTAATCATGCACATTAATAAAAATAAATTAAGAAAAACGTAATTAAATTAGTTAATTTACAAAAATTTAGTGAAAATAGCTCTCTATCATGTTGGTTTTACTTATAGCTCAATGAGGAAATTTGTTTTCCTTGACAAAAATATTGTAAAGCCTTCCTTTCTCTTCTTTCTTATGACAAAATTACATGCGAATTAGCACACTTGGAAATCATAAAAATTATCATTTATTTTCTTTTCTTTATCTTAATTTTCTTTAGTTGTTATTAATACTGCAAAAGAAAAAGGAAAGAAAATGGGAGGGGATGAAATCTACCAATGAATGTCTCCTAACAAATATAATCGCCAACTCCTAGGATGAAGGAGGACAGTGGTATTGTTAGGGATTCCCCAGGACCCGGCAGATGGGCAGCAGCGAGTCAACGGCGGTGAATTGAGTCAGAATGGTCTTCTTCCTCCCCAGACACCAATCGAACGAGGTGATTTTGCTCCCGTGCACGACGTGGAGAGACCCGATCGGCGTGGCGGCGATCGCCGACGGCATGTCGCGGCAGAACCAGATCAAAGGCCTTAGCTTTTGAGGGCAGATTGCCGGTCCCGGTCGACGAAATGCTCACTGAGGTGAGCCAATTGGGACTTGGCGACAGCGGAGAGGATCGATTTGGGGCCCGGCGAGGGCGAGGGTCTGCTTGGTGGTCTGGAAAATCTGGCCACCCACGTTGATGGTCACCACGTTGGAGTCCGTCCTCGCCGGATGCAGCCCGTTCGGAGGCGCGGAGCATGAGAAAGGCGGCATCTTTAACCCCTGGAATTCCAAACGTTCGGGGGACGCGTAGAGCTCCGAAGAATTCGATCGAGATCTCTCAAGGAAGGCCATATTGAAATATGACCCAAAAATTTAGGACTACGTCAACAAAACCAAAAAGTAGGGCTGATAAAGTGGACAATTAATTGTTGACAAAAAAATTATGAAAATTGTAATGGCATTATAAGACAATCCAATCGAACCTTTGGCAAATACATATTTTTTTGTCAATTCTAAATGCATTAGAATTTCCAAAGAAAAAGAAAGAAAAACAATTGACCTAAGTGTAAAATGTCGAAAACAGCCATACAGAACGGGGAATCGCATTCGTCGAATGTGAAGAGGATAGATAAGAGTTTTATAACTGTATGTACAAAGGAGTCGAGCAGCTGAGATCAACGGACCCAAGTAGAGAGGTGAACAATGAACAGACAAGAGGAACTGCACTGGCATATGTTTTTTTACTCAAGAAGCTATATAGTTCATGGCATTCCGCATCCATCAATGCTCTAGTATCTATCTACTAGGCATAAAATCTCCTACAGGCCTCAAAATTTTAAATTTTTTCCTCTCAGTTTCTCTATCATCACGAGTATACTTATTTTCCTTTTTCCTTACGCTGTTTCAGCTATTTTTATACCCTCTCTTTTTTTTCTTTTCTTCAGTAAACCTCATGTCCAATCATACATGGCTAACACCTGAGCATGGGCTGGATGACACAACAATGTTGACATGTAGACTACTTTGTGCTGGGCAGGAGTACCTCAACTTTCTATGTGAGGCAAGAGTATTTTGCTGAGCAACATCTACACTCGTGCCTTCCCGGAACAAGGAGTCGTACAATGGGCAAACAAACTGAGACAATTCTGTTTCATCATCGTCCCAGAATCCCTTGAGATCCCCGTTTTTCTCAGGGTCACTGTTCTCCCAATCACAATGCTCATCTCACTGTTATATTTTCGATGTTTGAAAAGGAAAATTTCATTTGATTTTCCTAAATTCACATTCACTACTTGGAAGCTAGTGACTTGAACCCGTATGGCCACTAGGTCTTAAGCATGATTAATTCAACCGAATTGAACAGAATGAAGACAATTAGAATGATTTCGGAGCAAATAGCAAACCGGTTCAACCCGGTCAAGCCTGGGACAACTCGGTCCAATCGGGTCAACCTGGTATGACCCTCGAGCAGAGCCGAATCTGCAATTTATACAGGGAAACTTGTTACAATCTGACGTACGATTTTAGACAATTGATTTTATTTTCAAATATTTTTCAATGTATCTCCAACATTCATCATTATTTTCATGCTATCTGACATTTCTTCCTACATCATTTGATTCGATTTCTTGTATTGCCAATCCATGCTTATGCAATACCGCGTCACGACGGCCCGTGATAGTGCCCGTCACGACGGCCCCGGGAAAGGGGGGGATCCCATCCGACAGCACAACTCGGAAGAAACCCCACTGCATCACTATCTTCATCTTGAGCCAGCCACTTAACACCTTGGCGGGGTCCCAAAGGACTTGTCAACATCTGGTAATTTTAAGCATTCCATTGGATCATCTGCGTTGTCGAGTGGGATATCTGCCATCTCGCGATCGCCTTCAGGGGGAGAGGCACCGAGTGCTTCGGACAAGGGATCAAGCTCATTTACTGGAGAGCCTATTTTCCCCCAATCAATTGCTGGAGAGCCTATTTCCTTCCAATCATCGAACTCTGGCGATTCGAATGTAGGAATACCATTATCTCCCGGAAAATTGAGACCATTCCAGAGGCCTGCAGATGGGGGTTGACCTGCAGCTGGACGAGCAATTTCATTAGCTGAAAACTTCATGGGATTTCCAAAATAGGTATTTTGGGACTGTATAGGCAATGACAAAGTAGTCACGCGATTATGTCTTGGAGGAATAACTAGACCATTAATGTGGTTAGTAAATATGGGCTGACATGGGCACGGGAATACAATTTTATAAAAAAAGAATTTGAATGAAAGGTCATGAGCATTTACCATATTGGAAGCTTGACATTGGTGGTCCAAAGAGAGGAACATTTTCACTCAATGTATAGCCCATTCGGCTTGATGAACCAGTCACATGACTAGGCATGGCAGGTTGGAAATTGGTAGCATGTGGCTGGTTTGGCAATCCGCCAATAGTAATGCCATTATCTCCTGGAGAAAATAAACGGTCTGTAGATATGTGCTGACTCGGAGCAAGAGGAGCACATTCAATAGCTGGAGGCTCCATGAGATTTCCAAAATAGGTACATTGGGATTGTTGCTGAGCAGTTGCATCATCTGTACAAAGAATTAGAACATTAATGTGGTTAGTAAATATGGGCCGACATGGGCACAGGTGTACAATTTTATAAAAAAATAAATTTCGAATGAATGGTTATGAATTTTTACAATTTTGGAAGCTTGGCATTGAGGCACGGGGTGATCTAGAGGGAGGAACTTTTTCATTCGATGTATAGCCCATTCGGCTTGATGAACCGATCCCATGGCGCATGGTAGCTTGGGAATTGAAATCATGGGACTGGTCGACAGTAGTAATAGCCTTTTCTTCTGAAGCAGGTAGAGCACTGAAGCAGTCTACACGTGCGGGCCGATGCGGAGGGAGAGCTTCATTAGCAGGATCCTTCATCGTATCCGAGGACTGTATTGACGATGGCCAAGCAGTTATATCATTATGTCCTGGAGAAAAAAAGTACAACATTGAAGTGGTTAGTAAATATGGGCCTAATATTTTCCCATGAATGATTATGAGCATTTAATATTCCTCACCCTGCACATCTCTTTAATTTTTCTTGCCACTGATCTTTGTAATCTTTTAAGTGCCTCAATTGACAAGGCCCTTTCCCTTCACAGATGGAACTTTTTACAGCTCAATTTCAGACATAAGTTTAACCAACCTAACTTCCTTTCTAATATGATCTTTCAGTCACCATTTGATAAAAAAATGCCCATACAAACACGTCACAGCGTGCTTATTATATCTTTTCATATCTAACAAACTTTTTAATTGCATTTTAATTAATTAGACTGAACACATGCATACATACATACATACATACATACATACATACATACATACATACATACATATGGCCATATCGATAGAGTGTATTAATTTTTTTGTTCGGATGGATAGAATGTATTGAATGAGACTCATTTCACAACAATCACATCTAACATAATATATCTCTTCTTGTCCAATTAGCATTAAGATATTCAATATTCTTGACATTGCATGTTATTATCGGTTCAACTCATAAATCTTTCATGTCCAAATTGAAGTTGCATCTTTGAAACTGAACCTTGACAAAATGTAAGTACTTGATTATTGCCCTCTTCCTTTTGTACTGAATCTATTATATTACTGCTTTCGGTAGTGACATGCAGCAACCTACTCTTCTTGTTTGTTCATCATCAGTAAAAACTATTTCTGCCAGCATTTTCAGATGCAAGTTCAATTGATGGGGTAGCTGGACAAATAAACATATTCTTATGACGCGGAACCCAAATCATAAGGATCTGAAACACGTTATTTTTTTGTATTAAAGTTCAATAATCAAGTGGAAAGTCCTATTTTCATCATTATTTCACAGGCCACGACTTTGTATGAGCTTATATGAAGGGAGAGTTTTGTATTTTGGAGCACGTACCTTCAGCAGTGGAGCCCGCATTGGCCGGAGGAGCTTTCAGACCAGCTGGAGCAGCAGGGTTACTTGGAGCCATATTAGGGGCGGGATTTTCAGTTTGTTGTTCAGAGACCTGAGATGGAAAAGAGCCTGAGGCTTTCCCGGTTGTATCATGGTTCTGGAAGAAAAGCACTCAGTATATCGCTAAAGCTGGACTAATGGAAGTATTTATCTCCACTATTGAAGGTACACTGCTCTGACTTCAAGCTACAATTGCTTTGCAATGGATGAACTTGCATTCAGAGGAAGTACGAAGGGAAGCATAGAGAAAGAAGGATAAAAAAAATATTGAAAGAACCTCAATTAACTTTACGCTAAGGCTGCTCATTTCTCCACCACATGAAGGCCAGGTGCTCAAAAGATGTAATGGAGAGTACAGTACAATCAAGGCAAGGGTCCTCAGGGCAAAGATGCAAAGTTGATTTTGAAAGGACAAGTGAAGAATTAAAATGCATCAACTCTCACGGGATTAAACTTGGAAAGTAATAATTGCAACGTGAATGTATCAATTGTTCAAACTAGAACATGATGATGCGGGCCTCGGATTTTCATGAATGACACCAAATCAACAGCTTGAAAGTGCTTTCTAACTTGTGTTTGGTTATATAATTATTACTACGAAATACAGTATGGCCACTTAGATTCCCAAGGTCACTATCCTCAACTTTGGAGACTTTTCACTGGAGAGGAAATGACCGTTGTTATATTATTGAAAGTAGGTCGAAAATCTTACACTTCTGGTATGATGGAAAGTTAAGTGTACATGTAAACATTGTAGATTACTTGTCTTGTCAATGAGCTTAGTTTTAAGCATTTTCCTTCCTGGGTTTGCCCTCCCTTGGTCCCTTTAGTAGTATTTCCTTTTACCAATCAAAAAAGGATCGGCGAATATCATCAGGCATACTCTCTTATGCGTTTGTCTTCATTTTTCCCTTGGCATTCACAAAGCTAATTGAAACAGCTTAGCAACTAAGACGCCTTGTTAGGAACCCAAAATTGTAATCATCAACAGAGAACGAACATTAATGCAACATAATCAAATGCACTAATTGTTAGAAACTGTACATTGATCCATCGTATGCTATATTGAACTACCTCAATTCATTTGTACACCGCAAGAAAAGGTGTGATGTGAGCTGACAATATAGAGTAAATTTAACTGACATTCTGAGGTCACGGGCTATCCCTCACAGAGTGCATAGCAAAATATCGGAAAGAGGAGAATTTCCCAGTTACCTCCTGCTTGGGAGAAAATTTGTCATCAGCACGATGCACCCGATCTGCATTATGGTCAGTGAGTTGACGGCCACTGTCACTTTCATTATCCTCGTTACGGTTCCCATTCAGAGGGCAAGTTTTTGCATGTGCTACGAGGACTTCCCAGTTTTTATCTGTCATCGTCGGTCCGAGAATCTGCAATGAACAAACACAACATCATTCTTCTTGGTTTCAGGGAGTTCAATCCAAATTTGAGAACCCTGTGCTAAAAATCTCACCTCTCTGAGTCTCTTGGGGTCCGTGTCGAGTTGCTGTCGAAACTCTCTCACATTTTTTATTTCCATGTTTTCCAGGTTACTGTGAAATCGTCCATCCTTTCCAATTTTTTCCAATCTCCAGAGCTCATCCTCAGGTTGAGGTGGATGATGTTTCTCATGTGCTATAAAGCGAAAAGAACATATTAGAGGAAGAAATTGCAGTAACGCTAAGATCAACAGGCCAAACAGGACTTTTTGTGTAACTAAAAGTCTCTTTACTACTGTCGGAAGTACTGAGATAGATTAAGATTAAGAAGGCCTTACTCCTTTCTTCAGGAAACAGTCTAGAAACAGGTCAATTAAATTATATATTAGATTAGTTACAGGTCAGTCGAATTGTTAGTTGGCTCCTGCTTTCAGATAAAGTAAGGCTTCACTAAGAAATGAAGCTTTATTTTGTAATTACCTTAAGGGTAGTAGAATCTGAACATATTTATTTCTTAGAGCTAAAAGATAAAGACTACCATGGACTTACCCTTTCCTTTACTTGCCTTCACAGTGATCTGCTCCGATATCGCTTCACAAATGTCCTCGCGATTTTTAGCCCGTACTGCTAGCCTGAACTGCCCACTCCTACTATTCCTTGATACGGCAGTGAAACATACATCACCCACCACCCCAGTGCCTCCCTTAAGATTGGCTGCTAGTTGTCCAACAAGCAGAGGCCTCTTCCCTTCCCGTGCTCTCGCTACAGATTTCTCAAGTCCTTCCTGGGTTCTGTTATCATGACCACCTGTCCTGTAATCACCTTCAAGCGGCACAACTTCTACGTCAACAGAGTACTCTGGACCTAATTTGACAATATGGCCCGTGTTTGCATTGACTAACTGGACATCAATGGTTAGTTTCTCATCAGTATAGACAGAAGTGGGGAGCCCATTTTTGAATTGAAGCTGCCAGTTTCTCACTCCATCCTTCTTTCGACATTTGCCAGAAGATCTGTATTAACTCATCAATTAGCATTATAAAGCATCGAAAGGCCCAAGCTCAAGCAAGAAAAAGGTGCTGCTTGGAAATAAGGAAGTGATCTAAAACTTACCATAGCAATGTGATAAGGCTGAAAGTTTTTCTTCAAAATTTACTGTGTTTTTATTGACCTTGGTTCAAACAAGGATGAACGGAAATCGTTCCACAATCCTGTTTGATGAACCATTCCATTTTAACAAGATTGGTTTTTAGAGTGCTTGAGCCAAAACTACAACACCTATGGTCAGCGCAAAGTATTGTTACTGGCCAAATGACCGTGCTAAACTTATTCAAATGACATTGCAGTATTTTTGAACTCAGCCATGATGTAACAGTGTTTGCACTAGTCACAGGCCAAATCAACATCAAGAATGCTTAATGTCTTTTGGCCTGACATCACCTGAGCCACGATGGTGCACCCAAGAGTGACATGAGCCCAAATACAGGTTCATTTACCTAAAACCAATAGCAATGAATTTCCTTTAATGTTTTCTATCCATGTTTGACATTATAAAAGAATAAACCCGGTGTACTACTCATGTACACTTATTTCAATGTTATGGGCTTAGGGGATCCCAGAAATATGGTATTTTGTGTGAAGATGTCATTGACAAATCAGCTTGACAGCTCAATAGATAAGAAACATCAAAAAGTATATCAATGCCACCAGAGCAATTAAAGTATAATCTAACCTTACAGGTTGAACAGAATAAGGACTTGAGTGCTCCGACTCTTCCCTTGCCTGATGAAAATTCACCAATAAGGAGGACGTGCGATAGCATACAACAAAGCTACGAAGAACTTTCTTCTTTTTCTTTTTTTCTTTTATTCTTTTTTTTTTTTTTGGGTGGGTTGGGGCATCCTTATTTAACGTTTCCGAACTTTTCTACTAGCAACTTGAAGGGATACATTTTGCACTTTCAAGCACGTCATTGTCAATGTGCACATGGTTATCAAAATGGTTAAGATGATGCATGTATATCCTAGAGCATTTTCCAGGAGAAGAATCACTGTACATACAACCTCTTAAAAGATGTCATTCAGATACTAGAATCTCAAAATTGCCATTAGTCCAAACAGAAGATTCATGACAACAGCTTTCCCTATATTGCGGCATTTTAATTGGCAATTAACGAGTAGGTAATGCAATTCTAGCCCCTTCATAGTCAATAGGTGAATGTGAACTCCAAAAATATGTACGGTCTACAAAGCAGTAATCTACATGATTCTTACCTCTCCCGGAGTAGTATCATCATCCTTCACCAATGAGCAAATCGGTTGCACTTTTTTACTTTTGACATGGTTGGAGATGCGACTGCATGAAGAAAATTAGCACAGCAATTGGAATCCAATCGAGTTGTTATGGTGCAAACAAATATATGAATAACTCTAACACCATCTTGTCATTATTCCTCAATGCTATAGACAAAAACAGCTTCAGTTTCACGAAATATATGCTGTTGAACCGCCAAGATCTTGCACTTCAAGTGTGCATGACTGAAATCAAGTTTTAGGCTAGATTTGGAAGAATTCTCCTGAATTCATGTCACTTGGGTTCATGTCGGATGGAACCCAGTTGATTTTTGTGACTTTGCAACAGGTGAAATGGATAATCAGAGGTCTAAGAAGAAATGAACATCTTAAAAAGTACAGAGAAGTAATTAGGATGCAGAGGCATATAAAGATGAGGTCACCAAACCCCATTATAGTAGGAAAAGCTCAAATGCGATTATGTTGGGAAGTAAACAGGTTTCTGGACCTTTAGTCTGTGATACCTTTCAACTCTACCATTTTCCATCTAATATAGGAACCCACGAAAATGTGTTCTACACATAAATATTGATGAAGTGCCCACAAAATATTTCACAGCATAATGGCCACGATAAAAAAAGATAGTTGCTGTTCCTCCGAATGAAAAGCATAAGTACCTCCAGAGATGATCAGCTATGTCAGGTACTGCAAGCTCCAGTTCTTCCCGGAACTATTTAACATTGACAATCAATGAGAGTAAGAATGAGAATACTCTCAAGCATCATCTATCACACTAGGGAATCCACTTTATAGAAGTTCCATTCCTATCTCTAATTCTTTTTCCCCTCCTCCCTCAAGCAATTTGTTAGGCGCAACATCTCATCAGTTTCACAGCTGGCGTACAACATATATAAACAAAAGTTTGCTTCATTGGAATATCTCACAATCAGCATTGTTTTAGAACTGACATGAACACGTAATCACCAGCCTAAAAAACATGCCACAAAGCGTGGCATCACTCCTATTAATAAAAATGAACTGTCGGGTACTAGGGTACCTCTAATGTCCTGCATCTGATAAAAAAACAGACCAGCAGATGAAAATGCAATGGATCATTTCATCCCTCGTCACTGAAATCAGCAAATGGCTCTGAAATGGCACTGATAAATAGTTTGCATGACGAAAATATGGCAATTGCTACTCATCTTACCATTAAATGGAATTCCTGTCTGGTCAAGCAACTCTTGAGCACGTCATCACTTTCAAGTGCTCTTGACACCTCACTGCAGAACCATAATCAGTCTTTTAGGAAGCACGTTTACAGGAAACAGTAGCCAAATGGACGAAAATACTTCACTCTTCACATAATATATGGTTCGAGAAGATGGGTCTATATTTATGCATAACACAACAAACCATGACTCTGCATATCTAGTTTCGACACTGATGTGACCTCTTTGGAAGAAATTTTCGGAAAAGATTAAACAAGCCAGAAACATTCTGAAGAAGAGTCACTAGGAGGAATGCCTGAGGCGAAGCGCCAGCTGAAGTGTGAATAGCTGACAAAGTTTGAATTGGCGAAAAACCTCGTTTTATTCAAGTTTCTTCCAAAAGAAATGAAAGAACTTGGAGGTAGTACCATCGGCGGAGATCAAAATCCAGAACATATTTCACATGTAAAGGCTTAAAGCTTTTGGTTCAATGCGGAATTGGGTTCCTCGAGGAATGTGACTCCAATTTCTGCATCTTCCATGTTCGAAGAGAAATCAAAATGTGAATTTAGATTTCCCATTGATTAATTCTCAAAAAGTGTTCGGTTACCAAAAAAAAATTCTCAAAAAGTGTTCTTTACCAAAAAAAATTCTCAAAGAGTGTTCAACTGGATTAACTAGCGCGATAGTTAGTATTCAAATTAAAAGTCCATATTCCTACGGCCACAAAACTATAAAAATCCCAACTCCATCACTATCACCGCCACCGCCGTTGGTTGCCGCCAGTCGTTGATCCCTAATAGCCACAAATGGTCGCCAACCACTGTTTGGTGAGAAGTTTTCTGTTCTAAGAGGCCAAATTTTCTTGATATCCAAACAATTGAAGAGGAAAGTAAATCTACTCGTAGCTGGTATAGATGAAGAAAGGCGGGCCATTGGAACTGATCGGGAGCTATTCTCAAGTTCATGGAACCAAACAAGGGTCCCAGATGGAATAGAAGGTCTTGGAAATGGACGGACCAAGAAACCAAAGACACCAAAGGATGATTACAACCCATGGAAATGCAATCCCAGCAGCAAAAGACAGAGGGGAAATGAAGAGATTACTTGTCCAACGGATCCAAATTCTTCTCCATAGAATGGACTGTCTCGCGGGATCTTGGAGGACGCGAGCGAGGTGTGACTTTCTGTGTCATGCTTGTTTTGTCCCAGCCCCTCTATCACTGCATGAAAGAAGGAGAAGTTCTTGAGTATATAGAAGAAGTGGGATGGTTCACTTTAAGATGTGCCTTGGCCAAGATTATGGGAGTATAAATAGTTGTTCGGTTCTTGGAGGGCTAAGAAAACTTGCAGTCCCCCCGCTTGCAACAAGAAGAAGAACAAGAAGAAGAAGAAGAAGAAGTGGGATTGTTCAAGATATGCCTAGGCCAAGATGATCGGAGTGTAAACAGTTGTTCGGTTCTTGAAGGGCTGAGAGCACTTGTAGTCCCCTTGCTTGCACGATGCATGAGCTAATCGACGTCCAAATTTTCAGGAGGAGGAGGAGAGAGAGGTGGGAAGATGGAGGCGAGAAAATATTAGGTACATAATTATTGACACGTCAGCTTCTTACTAATCCATTAAAAAAATCGACACGTGTCAAGTTAGGACCCACTTCTCAGACTCCCTAAGTCTCCTCTCTCTCTCCAATTAATGTCCACTTTTTTTTTTCCTCTGTTTTCTTCTTCTTCTCCACTTGTCCTCTCGGTGACGTTCTTGATATCTCTCTTGACTCTTTTCTGTTCTTTTTTCCTTTCATTAAGGTTATCTCAACGAAATTGATCCAGTTATGAACTGGTCAGTCAACACATATAATTCAACCCACCAAAAAAAAAAAGTCAACACCGATAAAACGAAGGAAAACTCAAAAAAAAAAAAAAAAAAAGTTTCTAAATGCTTGTTCCGTTGCTTGCGTCTATAGAAAAATTGATTATTTTGCCGTCATCTGCCATTAAAAAAGCTCACATTCTCCCAGAAGAACACCCAGTTGTTCTCCACCTTCACTATGGGTTTTTACCCGGATACCAAAGCATTGTTCCCATTTTCGTTCGGAGAAATTCCTTTTATAATCTTTCATGTTACTGAAATTATTATTTTTTATTTTGTTACTTCTAGAAGAGAAAATTACGGACTTTCCCTTTTCAATAAGTACAAGTTTGTTGCTATGCTTCTTCACCCACGTGACCAAATAAAGGTAATTTCAAGCGGCTAACCACGGGAGGCCAAAGTTAAAGCTAAATAGAATCTAAAGTTTAGGCTATTACGGATGATTATTTCTTTAATTTTTAAGAAAATATCACCAAAAATCCTAAACTATACCATTTAGGACAATTTTACTTAGAACTTTTTTTCGTGCCATTAAAAATCCCAAATTATGTCACTTGGGACAATTTTATCCTAAACTTTTTTGTGCCACCAAAAATCTCAAACTATGCTATTTGGGACAATTTTACCTTGAACTTTTTCTTATGCCACAAAAAACCCTAAACTATGCTATTTGGAACACATTTACTTCGAACTTTTTAATTGAATTGCATTTTCGTCTTTTTACTTTTTACTTTTTTACTCTATTTTTTCTTTCTTCCTCTTCCCTTTGCCATGGCCAACAGAGGGAAGCCGACAAGGGCCACCCTCACTGGCAGCGATGTCCGGTGAGGGCTGCCCTCCCCGATGTCGAGCTAGGGTGGCCTTCACCCTGGGCAGGAGAGGGCGACCCTCGCCCGAGTTGGCGAGCACATCCCTCGCTTGAGTCGAGCCAGGTGAGGGCGTCCCTCGCCCGGTCGAGGGCCACCCTCGCCGAACACCACCGCTAGCGAACACCACCACCGGCGAGGTGGTCCTCGTCGACTTCCCTCTGCCATGGCCAACAGAGGGAAGAGAAAGAAAGGGAAAAAAAAAGTAAAAAGATGAAAATGCCATTTAGTTAAAGAGTTTGGGGTAAATGTGTTCAAAGCGACATAGTTTAGAATTTTTTGTGGCACAAGAAAAAATTCAAGGTAAAATTGTCCCAAGTGATATAGTTTGAAGTTTTTGGTTATACAAAAAAAAGTTTACAGTAAAATTATCTCAAGTAGCATAGTTTGGGATTTTTGATGGCACGAAAAAAAATTCAAAGTAAAATTGTCAAAGTGATATAGTTTTGGATTTTTAGTCGCATTTCCTCTTAATTTTTTAAGTCCTTTTCTTTTCTTGATTTGTTTTTTCAAGGTTCGATAATTTGTCCATTTGGTACCACTTGTGCCGTCACATCCCAAATTCATACCTACAACTTAGGGAATGATTGCTCATCCTTTATAAAATAATCCACGAAGTCAACTAAAAATAGAGATTTTGCAACAACAAAAAAAAGAATAGTTTAGCATAACCTTTCTCCGAGAAAATATAATAACATATTTGAATTGGGATTATGATGACGCTGTCTAGGATATTTACTTGAAGTAAATAACGGAACACATTTGGTCAATATATGCGAATCGATTTTGTAGATCATGGGAAGGTACATGACATACAGCGACCTGACTAACACAGCTAATTTTTCCCGAAAATCGGGTCCTGTTAATTTTTCTGAAAAATCCTCCACGTTCCGGTTATATGTTCATTTGATTTGACGCCTTGTCAGACGTGCAACGAGCCAAAAAACCAGCATATTCGGTAGGTTTTACTCAAACATCGTTTTGCCTAAGAACTAAGTAGCCTACAACTACTACAAAGGAGAGCTATGGTCAAACCGGGGAATGGCAATGATTTATATGCCTTTTCAATCGGATTGGGTCGACTGCGAATTCTAGACGAGCATGACCCGGCTGATGATTGCTCGTAGCGAATTTTTAAAGGTAAAAGCACTCGGGAAATGTGTATCATGACTATATGTTAATAAAATATATGTATCATACATCGATTCGAGGAATATTACAGGCAAATTAATATTGCCCTTCATCAAATTAATAATGTCAAAACAATCTATTGTCGCTTGATTTGATACATGGTCATTAGGCTTTTCTTAATGTCATATGTATTATACACAGTTAAAAGTATATTTGGATTATAAAAACTCTCTAGTTTTCTTAACCATGCTTTGCACAAGGTTTCTTTGTGAAGAAATGATTTAGAGATTCTTAATGTATCATTCTCATAAGAACTCTCAAACTTAGATAATCTCACAATTACGTCAACAGATAATTGTGAATTATTGTTGCAAAAATGGATTCCTATAAAATCTACATTACCAAATATGATAGGAATTCACCGATTTAAAGAACAAAAGGATAAGCAATTGATCAATTAAATTTAAGTCAATATAATACCAACAAAAATATTTAATGCAAGCTATAAATTATATTCTAATTATTATCATATATGCATTGAATCCGCTATACATGGCCTAAGTAACACTAACACCGATATACGACACGCGACATGGCATGACACGCCGACACGTTGTTTTTCAAAAAATAGAAAATTTTGACATGTTGGAAGACTGTTGTATATAATATTATAATAATTAAATAATAAACCACGCATTTATCTAATGGCTTAAGTTTTTAGAATAATTGATTGTGGTCTCATAAAATCTCACATGATATATGAGCTAGAAGTCATGAGTTTGAATCTTTCCAAGCCTCATTTATCTCCCCAATTAAATTTCAAGCTTAATACTAGGTAAAAGACTGGACTAAATGTGAGTGGGAGTCTTAAAATTTTTAAATAATAAACCGTGTTTTAATCTATCAACTTAAGCTTTTAGAACAGTTGGTTGCAGTCTCATCAAGAATCTAACACAAAATCTCATATGGTATCAAAGCTAGAGGCCATCAATTGCTCCATTTATCTCTCTCCACTATATTAAGTGTGAGGGGGAGTGTCAAAATATTTAAATAATAAACAACGCATTCATCTAACAACTTAAGCTTTTAACACAATTGACTATTGTCTCCAAAATCTTACATATTAAATGTATTTTTTATATATACATTATAAATTATCATTTTTGTGATTATTTCAATCAAATTGATTTGATTCGGACTCGCAAGTAAATAAATAATAAAAAAGAGCCTAAAATGAATTTATACTAAAAACATTAATCCACCATTTGTTAATATCATTTATTGTTTTAATTTGATAAATTCAACTACATTCCAATAATTCATTAAACTTGGAGAGAGAAAAATAAGGCAATCTACGGCCTAGACTCGCGTCTCAAAGTGTATTAGAACAGAAGAGAAAAACAAACTTGAGGGTGAATTATGTGTTACGGGAAGTGAGAGTCAAAAGATAATAGAAAACTAGGTTTTTTTTTTCGCCATTTATTTTTTTATTTTTTACATATTTACATTTTGACCCCTCATTTATTGAATTTTTTAAAAATTGATCATGTGCATGTCAGAATTCCAAACTTGCATGTCAGAATTATGGACTCAAGTGTCAGGAGAGCTGACCAGGTGTTGGATTTTCTAACACGTGTTAACCGAATGTCGAAGAGTGTCAAAAAGTGTTGGACACATGTCAAAATGTCCGATACAATATATAGACATGATATGAAGGCTCCCGGAGAGTGTTAATGCTTCCTAGTACATGGCCAAGAGAAATTAATTTCTTTCGCAACTTAAAGCAAATACTGAAAGCTTTGCAAAAACGACGTTTGACTGCATGATACATGTCCTTATTCACTATAATCTCCCAAGTGTTGATCTCATCATCAATTTGTAAATTATCCTGATCAAACTTTATTAAAATGATCCATCATCAATAACGGATCTTACAAATGGTGCAAGCGGTCATGGGAAATATTCTTCCCTTGGCTCGACTCTTTCCCTGTACTTTTTGTCCTTCTATTGAAGTACTAGTTGTGGACCATAGGAATTCCCAAGTCAGCCAACTTGGACGTATAAAAGACAGTCTTTGCTGTATTTCATTAGAGAATGACAAAGGGATCACCGAAATTTCTCCTTGAACGAATTTGGATGCGAAATGCGACCATGTTGTCTTGGTAGATTTACTTGAGTTGTGGTGGTGTGGTGGTGTGGTGGTGGTGGTGGTGGATCATAGGAAGGTTATGGGAAATGTTACTCGCTTGCGTGCTTCATCACTTCATTAGAGTAGGAGGATCTAGGTTGGCCAGTGGCCACTACGGTCCAAGAGGCTGAGACGCGCGAGGGTATTCCGGTAAATATGCTACCTCGCGAAATTAGCGGCTTTCCTTGTCTTCTCTTGATAAGAGCAATGATTACATGTGCAGTGCGTGTGAATCGGAGCTGTGGTAGAAAATTTTTTATCGCACGCATAAGTTGACTCCGATCAACGTTAGTACATTATTTGATAAGGTGGCGATCACCCGTGAAAGGTTTGCCATATGAGAGAGAGAGAGAGAGGAACTACTGAAATTTCTCCTACAATAGATGAGAATATGAATTGAAATTATCGTAAGGCGGGCGTAATAAATCAGACACTGATAGAAAATGTAGCAGAGAAAGAGTTGAGAATAATAAATAAAGAGAAATTATATTATGCTCGTTGACTAATAAATAGTATAAATGCTTATTTATAAGCTTTACATAACGATTATCTAAAGTAATAAATCCGGATCAACCAAGAGAATATATATAAAAGAATATTTAAAATTACTGAATATTTTAAATATATCTCTAACTCAAATTTGAGTATGTAATCATTGGAGTGTCTTTTATTTTGTATTGCAGGCCCATACCAGAGAAAGTGGCTTCATCTTAAGGTACATCTCCTGAAAAAGTTGGCGTACTTTGCTCCGTTGCATGTGTCTATGGAAAAATTGATTATCTTAGATTTGCCATTAAAAAAGCTCACAATCTCCCAGAAGAACACCTAGTCGTTCTTCAGTTTCACCAAGAATGGGTTTTTACCCAAATATCAAGGCATTGTTCCCATTTTCGTCCGAAGAAATTCCTTCTATAATATTTCATGTTACGGTAATATTTTTTATTTTTTATTTTGTTACTTCTAGAAGAGAAAATTATGGACTTCACCTTTTCAATAAGGGTTAATATCACAAAAACTTTGACAAACCGATACATCTATAACAAATTTACCTCAAAGTAATTTTTTAACCACGAAAAACCCTAAACTAATATACTTATGACAAATTATCCTCATTGTCCTGCCACCTGCAAATTGTCATTGACCACATTTTCTAGGATTGAAGAAATTTTGTAACTTCTTGTGATCTGTACCATCTAAAATAAGAAAAGTTATCTAAAAATTCTTACACTGTACTTTTGTTAATTCAATACTAAATTTTTTAATTTTGTCAATTAAATAATAAATATTTTTATTTTTTTCAATTGAGTCCATCTGACCTGAAATCGTTGCTGTGAACGCTCACCGCCTAATTTGACACAATTGACAAGTAGATAATTTTAAATAATAGTTTAATATTTTAATATTTTATCCTTTTCTTCGTTATTTTAACTCATCTCTCTTCATCGTCTTCTCCTTTGCGATTTAGTCCGTAAAAAAAGAAAATCATCTCCTTCGGAACTTCCAAATTCACTTCAACATGCCATAGCCGGCGAGGATTGCCGGCCAACCCCTGCCTGCGGCCGGCGGGGGCCTGGACACCTTCGCCGGCCGCAGGCTTCGCCTAGATTTGGGCGAGGCAGCCTTGATTTTATATTCATGGTTATTTGTGTGAATCGGTTCTAGCGACTCCAGCACAAGCTCATGCGCTTCGACCTTCTGGGTTTTTTAGTGTTGTTTGCTGGGTTTCTGGTGTATTGGCTCTCTTTTTGCTGCCGATTCCTACCAAGAACACCTATGTTTGTTGGGTTTCTGGTGTGTTGACTGTATTTGCTCTGCTTTTGCTACCG
Source organism: Corymbia calophylla (assembly GCA_014182845.1). Classification (NCBI taxonomy): domain Eukaryota; kingdom Viridiplantae; phylum Streptophyta; class Magnoliopsida; order Myrtales; family Myrtaceae; genus Corymbia; species Corymbia calophylla. The sequence continues at coordinate 24,098,798 of CM024697.1, read as the reverse complement.
ATTTTGCTGGGTTTCTGGATTTCACGGTGTTGTTTGCTGGGTTTCTTCTTGTTTGCTGCGTTTCCGGTGTTTTGACTCTACTTTTGCCACCGATTCTAGCCCGCGGCCAGCGAGGGTGGCCGGACCCTCGCCGCCAATGGCATGTCATGGTGAACTTTGAAGGCGGTTCCGATTTTCAGGGAAAAGCATTTTTTTTTTTTTGGACGAAATTCCAAAGGAGAAGACGATATAGACAAATAAGTTATAAACAAGAGGATATATACACCGGAAGTCCTAAAATTTATCGCAAAAGCATAATTGAATTTTAAAATTTGTGGAAAGTGCAATCAAATCTTAAAACTTATCAAATTGGTATAACCAACTTCTAAAGTTAACACTGTCAACTTTACTCACAAAAAATACTGACCTGGTATTTTTAAATTAATTTTTATTTTTCATATGGCATTTTTAATTATTTTTATTCAATTCTTATTTAAATTAGATTTAAAAACTTAAAAAACTAAAATTTTATTTAAAAAAACTGAAAATGAGAATTGCAAGGGTTGTCGATGGCTCTTCAGCTGGCGTCACCCATTGTTGGGAGGGCCAACATCGCCAACACTAGGGGAGGGCTTGCCAACCCTAGGCAAGGGCTAGCAACCCTTACCAAGCTTGGGTGAGGGTGCCTAGATCTAGGCACGCCAACCCTCAAGGGGGGTCGGTTTCGGCCCTTGCCTAGGGTCGACAAGGCTTGCCTAGATCTATGCGAAGGGGTGAAACCTTGCTAACCCTACGCTAGCCTCGAGTGAGCGATAGCGCCACCCTCGCCAAGGGTGGGCAATTGTCGCTAGCCTAAGGGGAGGATTGGCGTAATTTTTAAAAAGTTGAATATAAATAATAAAAAAAGTCACATGGAAAATAAAAATTAATCTAAAAATGTAATGTCCGCGTTTCTTTTAGTCAAATTGATGGTATTAATTTTAGGACTTGATTATATTAATTTGACAAATTTTAGGACTTGATTATATTAATTTGACAAATTTTAGGACTTGATTACATTTTTTACAATAAGTTTTAGGACTTCTTGTGAAAATTTTAAAAAAAAACAAATATTAAATATTAAATATTAAATTATTATTAAAAATTTATTCACATCAACGCTAATATTGCCATATCAAACGATTGGCGTTCAAGTTAGCAATTTCTGGTCTAAAATTGGCCGCGTGAACTCAATTAATAAAAAAATGAAAAGATTTAAGACTTAATTAGCAAAATTGAAAGGTTTAGAACTAAATTGGTAAAAATGCAAGAGGATTTTTTGGACAATTTTTCCTCAAAAAACAACATGAAAAGCCTAAATCATATTCTCAATGGAATCGTTTGAAAGCAAAACCCTAGAATTGTCAGCAGGTCATTTTTACCACTCCAATGATTATTCTCTATACATCTTGCAGCAAGTTCTCAGGCGGATTTCTATCCGGAAACCGACTGGATGGTCAGAAATGCATCCAACCGCTTCTTATTAAAAAGATCAGCAATCGAAATACAATAACGACAGGCTTATCTTACCTCTCTCTGGACATTTTTTTTTTTTTTTTTGGTGACCCAGGGAACCCCGCACCCCGCCGACAGCCGGGGAGTAAACCCCTGGGGGCGCACGTCTTAGCCAGCCACCACACACGTCTTCTGGGGGTAAGTCACCCTATGATGAAACTGGGATTCGAACTCTCGACCTTTTGCGAGAGGAAGAGAGCGCGAACCAGCAACGCCACCCAGGTGGATGGTTCTCTGGACATTCTCCATCGTAAAACAGCAACTCTGCACGAAATTCCTCTCGGACCTGTTTCGTTCTTGACTGTGTGGAATCAGCAAAAAAAAAGGAAAAAAAGAAAAAAAAGAAGAAGAGCAAGAGAGGATAATTTAGCAAGCCGGAGAGAAAAGGGAATTATACCAGATCACTTGCTAGGTAAAAAAAATATGACAGGGTTCAATTCCAACGAGGAGGATGTACTGCAATTGGCATAATGCGAAATCGCATAGCAGATTCAAGACGACAACATATGAGATATTTAAGGTTTTCACATTAAAGCCACACCACAGACCCCACAAACAAGAAACTGAAGGAAAGCACGAGGCAAATGCTAATGAAGTGTAATGAAGTGTTATAGTTCAACACTATCTTCGTTCCAACCAAAAAAAAATAAAAAATGCAGGCTTCGCCATATATCTCATTTCAAGAATCTTCAACTCAAGAACTTAAGTAAAGCTAAAACCAACACCCTCGTCAACCAATCAATCAAGCATTGAAACGATAAGACGGAAAGAGCGAACTTGCTTGCTTGGATCGGAGCGTGGCCTCTTGGGATGACTTGGTTCACCCGAAGAAGCAGAATTCAAAGCTCCCTTTTGCATGGACCTGTTCTTCCTTCTCTTTGGCATCGTGGCAAGACGTAGCAAAGTGTCCGAATTTTGGGAGTGTTCGGTTGCTGAAAGAATGGTGCAGAGAAAAAGAATGATCGACGAACTCGAATTTGAACTCGAGCTGAAGTGACGAGTTTATAATGAATTTATAATTTCCCCAGAAAAACGAGCTGCATTTCCGGGAAACGTCGTGGATTTTAGAATTTCTTTTCTTCTTTCTTTTCTGTAAATTTACTAATTTTCCACCTTATTCTTATGAGTTATGAAGCTGCATGTTCTCTTTTTTTCTTTTCTTATTTTCCCACTTTTTGCCTATTAAATCATTGAGTTATTTTTGCCTTCAGCGTTCACGGTAAATCTTCTCGACCCTATCTCTAATCAATGGGTCACATGCTTGAATATCGATTTATCATATAGGTGAGGTTTTCGAACAAGCGACATAAAATTCCAATTAATCACTTCTAATATCACGTGGCTATAACTTAATAGATTATAATAGTGAGGAATGCATGTTGTAGCTATCTATCAAGAAAATGTATGTACTATACATCGATTCGAGGAATATTAGAGGCAATTTAATATGGCTCTTCATCAAATTGATAATGCCACAATGATTTACTGTTGCTTGATTTGGTCATAAGGTTTGTTTTTCTTTTTCAAATGTTTAGGATTCCATATGTATTTTTCACGGTCAAAACCATTTCGATTACAAAAACTTGCTAGTTTTTACTACCCGTGCTATTTCCTATTTAACGTTTCATTATAGCTCAAAATTTAGATCATGCTTTTTTCCCCTACTTCTAACGTTTCCCTATAAGTTGGTTGTATTGATCATTATAAAATATATAATTGCCGTATGAACTCTCATTTGGTCGATACATGAGAAGAGGTGGTGGTGGTGGTGGTGGATTATAGGAAAGTTCTAGGAAATGTGACTTGCATGCAAGCATGCTTCGCTGAAGTTGGAGGATTTGTGTTGGCCACTATCGTCTAAGATACAAAAAGAAGCCTCCTCGCAAAATTAGCAACCTTATCCTCCAATTTTAAAACGTGGCCCAAACATTGAAGCACACTGCCGAAGGAGACGGGCATCGCGACATGGAACCATCAATAGTAATCACACTATAAAAGTTTAATTAAGGTTGAATACCACAAAAAAATCTTAAATCAATATACTTATAACAAATACTCCAAATCAATTTTTTGACAATCGAAACTCCAAACAGGTATACCAATGACAAATTTACAATAAACTAATTTTTTAACTACAAAAAAACTCTAAATTGATACACTTGTGATAAATTTACCATATGTTAATTTTCGTAAAATTGAATTAATACAACGAGAAACCACAAACCAATACATCTACAACAAATAATCCTAAACTAGTATACCCGTGACAAATTTACTTTTTATTAGTTTTTATTAAATTTTGCTGTCAAATTGTTAAGTTGGGATATTAGCCTTTTAATTAAGTCACTCTAATTAAGCATTGTGAAAAAAAAAAAATCCCGCAAATTGTCTAAGCATACTTGTGATAAATTTATCCCAAACTAATTCTCTAACCACAAAAAACACCCAAACTAATTATGACAAATTTACTTTTTGTTAGTTTCCATTAAGTTGAATTAATATCACGAAAAATCACAAATTAATATATATATATATATATATGTGACAAATAAAAGGTAAAACCCCAAACTGGTATACCCATCAAGTTCTATGTGTCATCAAACTTAACAATTTGACGATAAAATTTAACAAAAACTAATGAAGAGTAAATTTGTCACAAGTGTATTAATTTGGACATATCGAAAGCTTTGCAAAATGACATCTAATTGCATGAACTCTGAAGGTGATGGGGTTGACCATCGCATTCAACTTAAATTGATTAATAATTTATGCGACGACCCTTCTTTGTATCTCTCCGACTCTTTCTTTTTTGTTTGTATTCTTTATATCTTTTTTTTTAATAATAACAAATTATCATCCAGGGTACTGGGACTGGCAATCATTTAAGTTGACTAGGCATTAAGCCACACCAGCCAAGTAGTAGGCTTTTCACTTACCACTTCTCATCTTAGGTGTAGAAGGCTATTATACATATCTATCCGATGATAGCCATGATCGAAAACTTCACGTGGTGTCTACCTTCACCACCGAAGGACCTCTTAATTCCTTGTCTATTTTTTTCTTCCCGATAGAAAGGGAATGCAGGGGTGACATTGTGGGTTCTCTCACCCTAGGGCGAATCATCTGTCTATTTCTTCCCCTTGAGTCTTTTAAGGACTTGCTCAGGTCCACAACTTAAATTTTATCAACTAGCTTTTCTTTTTAAACACTCGACCTTTGTAACCAAATAAGGGAAAATCATTTAATCGGTCTTAAATTTATTGTACGGATACTAATTTAGCCATAAACTTTACAATTTGGTCAATTTAATCATAACTTTTTTCATGATGTTCCTGCATAGTCTATCTAGAGAATTTAGGCTAGGAAATTCCGATGTGAATGTCTAATTGGGCATTTGATGAGGATGACCTTAAATTAGAGGTGTCATAGGTTCGAATTTTCAGGAAACTCGAACCGAACCAACCCATTTGGGTGTGCATTAACTTTGGACCATAGTTTGAATCGAATCGGATCATTTCAATATTTTGATTTTCTTTTTTGAAATATTAAAAAGTAGTTTAGTAAAAAAAAAGAGTGACAGATTGTGTAAATTGTAATATTAAGAAGAGGGGCGATTTTCAACGCGGTTCAATGAACTGAACCAAACTGAAATAAACAAAAAAACCAATTATTATTTCGTTATCTGAATTGAAACACAAGTTGAACCGAAAATGCATGAAATTTAATTCAATTTTTCGGCTTGATTCCGACACCCCTTCCTTAATTTTTTTTATTATTATTAAGTTTGATCCTATCCTATATCTAATTTACAAGCCACCGTATGTAATATGTGTTGTGAGCAGGTGATGAAATTTGCTCCATTACTTACGTGTCCCCACCTCAACCTCCCGAGAATATAAGAAATCAAACTCCCCACCTCCTCCTTCACAAATAAGAAAGGTGGCCTAGTGGTTATCCCCTATTTTAAATGAAACGATGCTGTTTTGATTTACTTTCTCAATCTTCTTTTTCTTTCTTTCTTTTATCTATTTTCTTTTTATCGTCTATTCTTTACTATTCCCCTACTGTTCATCTTCTTCCCTCCACCGTTTCTTCACCCCTACCTTAAATCATTTAGTGAGCCTTCCTGGAATCCCTGCCATCCGGACCGAAGGGAGGTTCTTTAGGTGGAATTGGTAATTGCCACCACATCTTTGGATGATTCTTCCCCTTTAATCCTAAGACACGGTAGACAATTGAGTTAGGTTTGGCTGGCTGGCCCGCAGTGGTTTTGCGACGTCCAAAACGGCGGCTGACCGAGGCCCTTCGGTTCCGAATGTTTATTTCTTTCAGGACCCTCATTTTTGTGTCAATTTATGCTTTGGGCCCTTTTCACGGAAATTTGGGGGAGGGGGAGACTATGAATATGATTGGTTGATTGGGATCCAGTTACTCTATCCATAATCATCGTGTTTTTTATTTTGGGGTCCAATTTTTTGCTTTTCTTTTTCTGTTCTCTCTTCTTCTTTTTCTTCTTTTATTCACTTTTCCTCTTTGACTGGCCCACAAGCAAGTGCCAACATGTAAAACCTCGCCACATCCAGCGAGGGTGTTGCGCTTCTCGCCTATGGCCGATGGACAAAACTGAAAGAAAGAAAAGAAAAAATTATAAACTCAGAACACTAATAAATGAAGATGGAAAAAAAATAAGAAAGAAAAGAAAAACTTATAAAAAAATTCAGAAAACTTAAAAGAAATGCAAAAGTGTCCATGTCAATATTTGGCGTGTAAGACAATCAGTATCTACGTTAACAATAACTTGCTAAAATTTATCGGAAGAATTACATTGATAAATTGTCAAAAAAATTTAGAGCTAAATTAATCAAATTTAAAAATTTAAAACTAAATTGATTTCTATTAAATATGCTTAGAACATTTTTGGTAATTCACCCAAAAAAATTCACACTGTGTAAACTCCACAGCCAAAAAGAAAGATCATGGCAAAAGAGAGCTTCGGCTTCCCCCAAGTCAGCCCAAGGCCATGCTTCTTTCCAATCAAGAAAGTTTACTCTTCCCATTTAAAGTTTCAATTCTTGTTTAATTTGTTTAATAACCGTGTTAGTTTTACCTTTATTTGAGGGAAGTTCAATCCAGAGTTCTTGAGTTGAGGATTCTTGAATTAAAAAATATAACACTGATTAGCCTCTGCCAGATGACTGCTCTATATCGCTTTCATTCAGTTTTTTGTTAGTGGGTTGGTGTTGCGGCTTTAATGTGAAGTATAAAAGACCACAAATGTTGCCGTCTCGAATCTTTTATGCGAATTCGCGTAAACCATAGTACTTTATCCTCATTTGAATTGAACTCTATTAGAAATCTTTTACCGAGGAAGTGAGCTGTCATCATCACCATGTTAACTTGCTATCCCGTTTGATAAATTACCCTATCTTGCTTGTATGTTTGTGCTGATATTTACAGTCAAGGACGGAACAGTTTCAAAAGGAATTTTGTGCCGGGAGCTGTTTGACGGAGGAGGATGTCTGGAGGGTGGTAAGATGAATAAGACAGCCAACTTAGACGTACAAAATACAATCTTCAATTGAGAGAGAGATAACTGAAATTACACCTACGATAAAGACATAACTGAAATTACATCTTCAATAAATAAAAATGTGAACTAAAATTACTCCTCGAATAAATTTCAATGTGTACTACAATGATGTTGTCTCAGAGATTTACTTGAAGTAAATGGTGAAGTAATTTTGGTGAGTATATAAGAAGTGATTGGACCTGAGCAAGTTCTTAAACTACTTCGTTTGAACTCTGGGACATAAAATTCAAGAGTATTCCCATATTAGAGGGGAAATAAAAATATTTTCTTACCAATGAGGGGTACGAGGCATACAAGTACCGACGCATTAAAATAAGGAACGTAACTTGACCAGGAGCCCTTGCTGGAGGGACTACCATAAGCGGCCTTTGTATGGGGAAACACCCCTGAAGAAATTGCTCTTCAATACGTGCTCATGACCCTCTAACATGGCCTGAGTTGAAGTAAATGGTGAGGTAATTATGGTCAGCATATAAGAAGTGATGATTGTGTTACTCGCATGCATGCTTCATTGTAGTTGGAGGATTTATGCTGGCCACCATGTTTAAGAAGCTCAAATGCGCATGAATATTGCTGTAAATAAGCTATCTCACAAAATTAGCTTCTAATTACACGAGACTATAACTAATATTGGAGACAAATTAGTATGACTCTTCATTAAATTGATGGTGTCAAAGTGTTTTATGGTTTTGCTTAATTTGATATGTCATAACCGGACAATCATAATTCCAATATTATACGAATCTCAGCAAATTTCCCATTTCACTATCTCACAATATTATTCATCAATAAAATATAATTTCAAGCTTGTCGGATAACATTACTTTGTCTACACACTCGAATTTTCAATTGTCATGAATCAAATCATGATGAAACTTTTATGAATCTTATCCTTAGGTATTTTTCTGTTGAAAATTTTACCTCGGTTAATAAATTACTCGTACTTTTGTGCAGAGTACACATATCGACATAATTTAAATAATAATAAATAAATAAAAGAAAACGCTTCCATATGTTGCACATTTGTTGAACTAACGGAAAAGTACTCCTTTAGAAAAAACAAATCAATGGTACTTCCGCCATGAGGAAGTACTTAACAACATGCAAGAAGTTTTCTCATAATGTAGAGAAGAGGCAGAAATTCTTTGTACCACGTAATGTAGATGATACTAGCAAGGCAGGATGAGAATCTAGCACTGGTAGTGTCTTATCGACATAGTTATTTAATCAAGAACGTTGCAAGGAAATGCTCACCCAGTTCATCATTATTGATGAACAACCTTTTTCTTTGGTGAAGTGTGTCGGATTTCGTGAGTTTCTCTCTGCGTTACAACTTCTCTTTAAGCATTTATCATGTTTTATAGTGACTAAAAATTGCATGAACTTATATTTCCGCGAAAAAGCTTGTTTGAAGACTTACTTTGGTAAGATTAAGTCTAGAATTGCACTTACAACTGATACCTGGACTTCTATTCAAAACATGAATTATTTGTGTCTTACTGCACATTTTATTGATGAGAATTGAAAGTTGCATAAAAGAATAATCAATTTTGTGGTGATGCATAGTCATAGAGGTAAGGAGATTGGAAAAATGGTAGAAAAATGCATTAACGAGTGGGGAATAAAAAAAAAAAAGTGTCAATAATTACTGTTGACAATGTTAGCTCAAATGATGTGAGAAAGGTTGGCGATATTAGATGGTAGTGTTTTGCACAAGAGGTGCACGGCTCATACATTGAACTTGATTGTGAGATGGCTTGAGCATGGTACATGACTTTATTGCATGTATCTGTAGCGTGGTTAAATATGTGAAAAGTTCTCCCTTAAGAGCCCAAGCATTTCAATCTTGTGTTGAGAGTGAAAAGATCACTTACAAGGGTTCAGTTATTCTTGACGTAGCCACTAAATGGAACTCTACTTATCTTATGTTAGATACTGCTGTAAAGTTCAAAAAAGCTTTCGAAAGATTGGAAGAAGATAATTTATCTTTTGTAAGTGAGCTTAACCATAAGATTCCTCAAGATGATGATTAGGAAAATGTTGTTATTCTTTCAAAATTTCTAAAAGTGTTCTATGATACTACCAATCAAATGTCGGGGAGTTCATATGTAACTTCCAATGATTATTTTGAGGGGATAGCTCTTTTGTATAAATATTTGAAAAATGCGGCGGATGAGTTGGATCCTAAGCTTCAAGCTATGGGTATGAAAATGAAAGAAAAATTCGACAAATATTATGGGAGCTTAGACAAAGTGAATATGATGATGTTGATTGCGGTTGTATTGGATCCTAGAGCCAAGTTGAATTATGTGAAATTTTTGTATGGACAAATTTATGATGATGAATCAAAAGTTAATGACATGCATTATAAGGTGAATGATGCATTGGAGTGTTTGTTTGAATTTTATGAGCAATCTTTTTTTTATTCAAGTGATCAGAATTTTGGTGTCCAAAATTTGAGTGCTAGTAGCAGTAGTTCCAACGCCGATGCCGGTGGCAATAGAGTTAACAAGAGGAAGTATGATACTCAAGTATGGCGAAAAACCTTTATGCACTGAACCAACAATTGTGTGATGTCAATAAATTTGATCTTGATCAATATCTTGAAGATAAAACTAAAAAAGTTATTGATCTTGACATTTTGATGTGGTGAAAGACTAGTGGCTCAAAATATAAAACCATATCTTTAATGACTCGAGATGTTTTGTCTATTCCCGTAACTACCGTTGCTTCGGAGTCGACTTTCAGTACTTTGGGTCGTGTGCTTGATAGCTTTTGAAGTTCTTTGACTCCCAAAATAGTGGAAGCTTTGATTTGCACTCAAGATTGGTTGAAAGCCGTTCGTGTGCCTATTAATGTTGAAGAGAGCATTGAGAATATAGAAAAATTTGAGTTGGATAAGTGATATTTCTAGTTTTATATGTTGTAAATCCTTTTATATGTCTAATAAGTGAATGTTTCATTTAATCTTTCTCTTTTTCTTTTTTTTAAGATATGGATTGTCTTAATGAGAAGATCATCGGTAAATAGAGTTTACCAATTAAAACGGAATGAAGATACGTGGTAAGGTTTCCTAATAATTATTTTAGTTCAGTGGATAGTAATTTAAATTTTAAACTGGGTGATCTCTGTTTTCTTCCTCCATAGTTTGTTTAGCATGGATGGAAACTTTGCACCAAATGGATGAGCTTGTGAGACTTAAGAGAAAGCATGATTTTCTCTTAGTCATTGATGATGTAAGTCCCTCATTTTGGTGATAATCTTGTTCTTTAATTTGTGAGACTTGTATTGTACCTCCTACTTTGCAATATGATAAATATCCAGAAAAAAAGAATCATGGATGATGATATGATTGTTTTATGATGACATGATTGTTTTATGACTTAGGGAGATCTTCATAGAAATTATGTTGCTACATTGAAAAAATGCATGCTTTTGATGATGACATGTCACAACCTCACTAAGAAGTTGCCAATTTGTTCAGGCTCACGGAACATTTGTTTGTGGAAAAAATGGTGGAGGAGTTGCAGAGAAGTTTGACTATGAAAGAGATGTTGACATAAGTGTAGGCACTATGAGCAAAACTACAAGTTGCCATGGTGAATTCATTGCAGTCAAATTATAACTAGTATGTTCTAAGTAACGTATTTTTTGTGATTTTTATTATTATAAAGACTATGTTAGAAGGAATGATCACGGTTACCGGTTCCTCTTTTTTCGGAACCAAAACCGGTTCTACTTAAATGAAACAAAAAAAAAAAAACCTATTGGACCTTGGAACCGACCTTGGAGCTGTGAGATGGTAGGTTTTAGGTTCCGCATTTCGACGGGTAAGTTACGGGTTCCAAAAAAAGGAACCTGTGCACTGGAGTAGGTCCGGGCCCAAGCGGAACTTGTAAGGAATCTGAAACCGCTCACCTTTATGCAGGTGCAGTGCATGAAAAATGTAGAAATTTTCTATCGCACGCATGGTGACGGTGAAGAGGACATCGTGGACCTCGATCAAGGAGTGGTGGCCCCAATGATTGGACAACACCTTGAGCAAACTGATTGGGTTCTCTGGAGGGTCTGTCATTGGAGAGAGAGAGAGAGGAATTACCGGAATTACGCGTATATCAAAGTAAGATATTTCAAGCTCCACAACCAATAGGGCAGATCATGTCAGATGCAAAAGAGAGCTTCGGCTTCAATTTCTTCGGGTCAACCTGCTATTAAAATCGAGGGTGCATGAATCGGACAAAATAGTCAGGAGCAACGAGAGGAAATCCGATAACGAATTTATATGATTTGGTTTGAATATTGAAATTTACGATCATAAAAAAAGTAATAGGGAATTTCATTATAGAAACAGGCGATATAACGAAAATAACAATAACTCGAATGCTTAAAAACTTTCTCGGTATTTCTCAGCTCCTAATTATACTCAATAACTCGCACGGTATTTTAGCCCCTTTCACTCAAGGAATTATACAAATTCTACTTACATGAATTTAACTGGCTAAATGACTATAGGATGTAATTATAACAAGCAAATTCTCATAAGTAGAACTTTATGCACACTCCTCTCTAAGCAATCTCAAAGTTCTCTCTTTGGCCACCAAAGACTTAGCGCACTTCTACTCCGATGACTCTTCTCTATTTTATAACCAAGAGAACCCTCCCATCATTCAATGGAAGAACTGTCTTCCTCGGAAGAAATCAGTGCTCCATTTGGGCTTTTATCCTTTGATGAACGCAGAGCGCTCCTTAGCTTTTCATTTCTTCTCTTCTCGTCAAATTCAACAATGATGGCTAATGACGAAGCCAAAGAAGCTGCTTATTTTCTTCTTTCTTCCTCCACGTTAACATGGCCTTTGACAAAGAAGACAAAAGGCAAGAAGGGAACGCATTGAAGGCAAATGGGCCGCTGTCCTCTAATACATCTTCGATACTTTTCTGTGAGGGACTGTTCTAGCTTGAGTGAACTCCCCAACTCGGTTTCACAATTAAAATTGTTGATGAAGCTGGATTCATCATCCACGATGATTACAAGATTACCTGATTTTATTGGTAGACTAACACATTTGGTAACCCTCAAGACCTCATTCACTCCAATTGCCCAACTTCCTAACTCTATCTATAGGCTAGAGAGACTTCCATCTTTCCATGTAAGCCTCAATGTGATTGAGGAACGCCCCAACTTTACGGTAAACTTAAAATCGTTATGTGAATTCAAGTTGTACGTGGGGGTCGTTTTGCAGCACGATGGGAGTTACCTGGCAGTATCGGAAGGTTGAGGAATCTAGAAGAGTTGTACGCGGATTATTTTCCAGAGCTAGTGGGTGAAGCTCCTCCTGAAATTGGAGAATTGTCCTTCCTAAGAATCTTAAGCTTAAAGTATACTCGGATCATTAGGGTGCCTGGGACTATCGGCAAGCTTCGTCGCCCCCAAACCCTGGACTTAGAATGTTGTGCCGAGGCTTCTAGACAGTTTAATCATTTTGTGTCTGAAATTCCAGTTGTTGCAGATAGTCCCTAACCTCTCAAACCTTACTAATATAGTTGAACTGCTCCTATCTAATGGCTCTGAAAATGGGCAACCTTCAAATATAATTCAAACTTGCGACTTACAGTGGATTGGGAAGTTATCCAAACTGAAAATTTTGAAATTGTGCATTTTAAATGTCCCCTCACCGCCTACAGAGTTGAGTTCCCTTCTTTGCTCAGCCAGCTTACTTTAACTGGACTAGACCGGCAAACCGTCAGGAAACTTCCATCTTCGCTGCTGGAGTTGGAACTGAAAAATGTCAACTCACTAGATTCGCTGTCGTCGAACTTGAGAAATTTGATAGAATTGAGGCTCTATGATGCTCAGGTGAATGAAATATATATTGATGGCCTTCCGCAGTTGGAAAAGTTGACCGTGTCGAAGTGTGAACTCCTCAAGAGATTGTGCATTCTGTCAACCATAGCGCAACTGAAAGAAGCCAAGGTATCTTCTTGTGCTAGGCTAGTTGAAATTCAATTTCTTGGTGCAATGGAATCGTTGGAGAAGCTTTCAGTTGAAGCGTGCCATTCTATGAGGAGGCTAGACGGTTTATCAAACTTGAAGAACTTGAAGGATTTACGAATCCAGGAGTTCCCGGAGCTGCAGGTCATTGAGGGCCTCGATGAATGGAGACAACGTACTACAAGCCAGAGACGTACAAGGTGTGTCATCTACTTACTATTCTCAAATTGTACGAATTGAACATCGCCCTTTCCCCTGTTTTGTTTGTTCTCGAACATATAACTAGAAGGTCCACTGGAAGGAGTTTCTGACGGACAATCGCGTAGATGATAATCTCGTTAGAACTCCTGTACATACTGACCAAATTCTATTTTTGGTTACTCGAGTGTTGAACCGGATTCTAAAACGTGCAATTAGTGATCAATCTCATGCTCGACAGCATTTGGTCGTCAGAATTATCCACCTTGACTATTAAATAGATCCATTTCGACTGTCTATCATCATGTCATACGAACTGATGCAACTCATTGAGCTTAATGATGCCTTGCTTTAGCAGGTCCGACGCCCCAGAAAATACGGGTTTCCTCCCCCAACAGGATCGTTTGGAGAGATTCACATGTTTCTCAAGCATATTAAACGGTACCCGCAAGCTTTTCTAGTTTTTTTCAATCTAGGAAGTTTTCAATGGCTACAGTTAGAATCATTGAATTGAAAATACTAAATAAACTGTGGCCCGGACAGAGAACTTTAAAGGTCTCCATGGTCTTCATCAAACTTGGATGGAAATCATTGTTAAGAAACAAGTATTACAGAAAGAACGCATATTGAACAGGGACTTGCCTTGCTCTGAGAACTTAATGTCCACTTTCCCAAGGTAAGCCAATGACATTGAGGTTCAGCAATCGATATGACATCTTTCGTGAACTACGTCCTTCGCAAACCGGGAGGCATAAGCGCCAGCTAGGGCCGTCGAGTTCAAAGTCGGCCCTACCATTGGTCTGACTAGACAAACTACTTCGACCAACACAAGGCCTTTGCGGCTTCCTTTCAAGAGAATGTTGGCTGGGGATCCGAGGGTAACCCGGCGCCACTCGATATAATACTGAAGGAGGAGGATTTCGGCTATGGGTTTCTAGGGATTTTGAGATTTCTTGTATTTCTAGGCTGGAGCACTGGATACAAAAATTGAAAGTTTAATTATCACATTACACATGGGGTTACAGTTCATTCGAGGACCATATTGAATAAAGTAAAAGTTTATACACCACATTGCACATTGAGTTAAAGTTAAAGTTTCATTTATGTTATTTTCCCATAAGTAATGAATTTCATTGCGCCGTTAAATCCTTCTATCTACTTCCTTTGGTTGAGAGCTCATTCTCGATCGTAATCTCCACCCGTTAATTTTCGATTTTATCGCATGTGCTCATAAACTCAATCCGTTGCTTTTTCATGTGGCCCTTGAATTTATGATATGTGCAATCAAATCATCATACTTGTAAAGAATTTTTTTAATGAAGTCTCTTAGGCCTTTTGATGACCCAATTAAGTGCTAAAAATTGAATACTGAACGATTACTAAGGCTAATCTTGTTTCATAAACTCATCGTGGATTGACTTAAAAGAATCAATTAAATAAAAATTCCACCCAACGTGATAAGCAAGTGAATTTACTTTTTTGTCCACATAAACTGCTACGGATTCTAGGGCTCCAAACACCTAGCGCCGGTGTTGAGCGATCCCATGACTGCGTTGAACTATAAATTATACTAATGGGAGGGTGAATTCCAATATGGAATGGCTTACTTAATTCATTCAATAGAAAAATAATAGGTGGTAATTAGAATCTTGCCGCATATAATTTACAACAATAGATATCATTGTTATATATTTCAGATTATATTCAGCTGTCACTTTGTAATTGTCTTCAAACAACTCTATATTTCAAATTTTCAGGATTAGGCTTTTAAACACTTTAATTAATAATACTAAAATTTTCAAAATTTATTTTTCAAATGTACTAAACGAGTTGTAGTATCTGATTCCGTTAAATTAATGGTCGCGTGTCTATCAATAGTAGCAAAAAAATTGATGTTAGAAAAAAAGGTGCATCAATGGATAATCATTTTTGAGTGAAACAAGTTGTGGAAACAATAATGAAAGATTTAATTAAGTAAATTGCAGAAAATAGTGGATAATTGATATTGAGCTTTTGGTCAGCACCGATCGAAACATAACATGTGATTATTCAGGATCGGCAGCAACGGAACTTGATTGTAGTAAATATCTACAAGATAAAGCCCTTGATCTTGAAAATTAAAACTTCGAGAAGTACATAAGTAAAGGGAGATTAAGCTTAATCTTTGCTTACCCGCAATCTCATTGCTTGACAAAGCTTGAACCACCATGACCGGTGCTCAAGGGAGATGCAGATGTTCGAAGGAGCCTAAAGATTAAGGTCGGCTTTTTCCATGCCACAAGCCTGTTTATGTTGCTCTGATCATTTTGGTTATGGATGAATTGTGGTTATTTGTCCATGTTCAAGAGAAATTTTCTAAGGTCCAATGTTGCACCGTAAACGGACATAGCGTTGAGGAGGGGCCAGTAAGGGTTGTCGCCCCCTCAAGAGAATTTAGCCCTACATGCTTATGATTCTGATCGATCTTCTTGTAAAATTTACTTCTGCTACCTCTTCAATGGGTACTACTAATTTGTAACTCTAACTTCATTATAAAACTAACGGTCTCGATGCATAGAGAATACAGAGGGAACTTAAACAACATAATTTAACAGTGCCATGTGTTCTGAAAAATAGCTTCATTGCCTGTAGATAGCAGCAAACTGGCAAGACCTGGTACATAGGAGTCGATGGACGTGATCAAGTACGTAGGAGGACTCCATGGACATGGTCGCAATAGAATCTAAGTGTCCTTTTTGAATGATATACCTTTGCATTCCTTTACTACCTCATCCAAGAAAAAATTGCCATCGATTCTATTAGACAGTAATCCAAGAATCCTCTTACCTAGAGCGACGATAAGAACGATCAAATCAAGCCTGAACTTCAATTTTTTACTTTTTTTTGGGGGTTCAATCGGTGGTCCATCTAACCGCACAATTCTCACGCTTCCTTCCTAACGAAGAAACCCCACCGCAACTCTATGACCAACCTATTAACACCTTTGAGAAAATATTCAGATGCATCATGTCATAGGTTGAGGTAGCATGCATTTCTTGTTGAGGTCCAATAAAAAAAATGCCATGTGTCGATGAGGTGGGCATAAATAAAGAAATTAAAACTCTCACTTTCTTTCTCTCTTCTCTCTCCACCGTCCAGAGCCAGCTCCTCCACCTGCAACCACCGGCAAAGTCGCCGGAGCCACATCTAGGCCTACCGTCCATGGTCGAGCCACCCCTTCCGTCACTCGCGGCCACCCGTTTGTGAATGAACAAACCCCATAATAACTTGCAGCTCGTCCATTTGCTTCCCTAGGTAGCAAAGGCAGAGACTTTCAAGTCAATCTCACTTTGACACTATCAATGGCGTAGCCATTGAAGCATACGACACTAGAGTGAAGGGCCACCACATAAAAAAACAAAAGTTGAGATCTTTAAAGGCCATCAAATATGTCTCTGCATAGAATTGGATATGGGAACTGCTCCAAATCTGTCCAACAACTCTTTCTTATGATTAGATGAAACCAGCAAGCGATGCCGACGCTCGTCCATGGCCATCATTGCTGTCGTTCGTCCAGATCTGGAATTCTGGGCACTCGCGAAAACATAAAAATCCGAGGCCCATGGTCGCCAGAGGAAACTTGGAAATCCATGGTCCACGGCCACCGGTGGGAGTCAACGGAGCTCACGGTGGAAATCCGAGGTCCTTGGCCACCGGTGGAGTCGCTGGCGCTCGCGGAGATCTGGAAATCAGAGAACCCTGGCTGCGGATGGCTGGGGAGGGGTGTCAACGGGTCAGGTTGGGTCGGGTTTTGATGTTACCCGACCTGACCCCAATCGCAAAGGGCCACGCTCTGGCCCAACCCGACCCAACCCGAAATGCATTAGAACCGAACAAAAAAACCGGGTCGGGCTGGATCGGGTATTCGGGATTGCTTCTTTTCTTTTGTTTATTTTATCCTACTTTACCATTTTCTCTCAACGGATGAGGGCCAAAATGTATGGGCAGTACCGGTGTCAAAAAGGCATGCGCCAACCCGTTTTTGACCCGACTCTAAATGATACCGGCTCCATACTCGGATAATATTTTGACTCGACCCGAAAATACCCTAAGTTTATGGTGGACCGGATCATGTCGGGTCGGGTCAGCGTGGGCCTTTTTTACACCCCTACTGGGGACCGCATAGAAGAGAGGAGAGAGAGATTTTCATTTTTTATTTATTTATGTCCACATAATCAACACGTGGTATTTTTTGAGTGGATCTCAAGAAAAATGCATACTACGTTAAACCATGACATGGTGCATTCTAACCATCGAATATTTTCTCCCTTTGCTGGAACCTCTAACAATACCACATTTCAGGGATCGTGCCCTGTATATTCCCATCTGGAAGGTTTGGTTCCATACCTTCACTCACGGCATTGCCTCCACGAAAAAGTGTACCACTATAATGAAAGTTTGATATTGAGGCACTGGTTGATCCAGAGGGGAGAACATTCTGATTTACCGTTCGGCTAGGCATGGCGTATTGTACATTGATACCATGGGACTGTTCTGGCAATCCGCCTGAAAAAATTAGACTATTACAGTTGTTTGCAAATGTGGGCTGATGTGAAGCGAGAGAAGCAAGTCCATCATATGCTGGAGAAAGAACACGAAATGTGGTTAGTAAACATGGGCCGATATGGGCATGGGTGTACAATCTTATATATAAAAAAAATCGAATGAATGGTTACGAGCTATTACCGTTTTGGAAACTTGATATTGAGGCACCGAGTGGTCCAGAGGAAAGAACATTTTCGTTTAATAAACAGTCCATTGACTGAAAACCACGTGGGACTTCAAAATAACATCCATTAGCTGAAAACTCCATGGGATTTCGAAAACAGGTAGTTTGGGACGGTACTGACGATGACCAAGCAGTTGCATCATTATATCCTGGAGAAAGAACTAGAAGATTAATGTGGCTAGTAAATATGAGCTGACATGAGCTCGGGTGTACGATCTTATGAAAAAAAAATTCGAATGAATGGTTACGAGCTTTTACCATTTTGGAAGATTGACATTGAGGCTCCAAAGGGAGGAAAATTTTCATTCCATATATGGCCCATTAGGCTTGGTGAACCGATCCCATGGCTAGGCATGGTAGCCTGGGAATTGAAATCTTGGGACTCGTCGACAGTAGTAGCAGCATTGACTCTTAAAGGAGCTAGATCCCCAAAGCTGGATACACGTGTGGACTGACGCGGAGGGAGAGCTTCATTAGCTGGAGCCTTCATGGTATATTGGGACTACATCGTAGATGGCAAACCAGTTCCATCATTATGTCCTGGAGAAAGAAGTACAACATTAAAGTGGCTAGTAAATATGGCCCTACATGAGCACAGGTGTACGATTTTATAAAAAAATTTCCCATGAGTGGTAATAAGCATTTACTATTCCTCACCCTGCACATCTCTGTAATTTTTCTTGCCATTGATCTTGGTAATCTTTTAAGTACTTCAATTGACAAGGCCCTTTCCCTTCACAGATTGAATATTTTACATCTCAATTTTAGACATATGAATTTAACCAACCCAACTTCTTTTCTAGTATGATCTTTCGGTCACCATTTGATAAAAATGCCCATACAAACACGTCACCATGTGCTTGTTACATCTATTCATATCTAGCTAACTTTTAATTGCATTTTATTTGATCGTACTGGACACATACCTTCATACATACATACATACAAACATACATATATACATATATATGTCCATATGGATGGAGTGTATTGAATGAGGCTCATTTCGCAACAATCACATCTTACAGAATATATCTCTTCTTGTTCAATCAGCATTAAGATATTTGATATTCTTGACATTGCATGTCCTTATCGGTCATTTTGTTTAAATCTTTCATGTCCAAATTGAAATTGCATCTTTGAAACTGAACCTTGACAAAATGTAAGCACCTGATTATTACCCTTTGCCTTTGTACTGAATCTATTACATTATTGCTTTTGGTAGTGACCTGCAGCAACCTACTATTCTCGTTTTTTCATCACCAGGAAAAGCTATTTCTCAGCATTTTCAGATGCAAGTTCAATTGATAGGGTAGCTGGACAAATAAATACCTTCATATGATGCGGAACCCAAATTATAAAAATCTGAAACATGTTGCTTTTATGTATTAAAGCGCAACAATCAAGTGGAAAGTCCGATTTTCATCATAATTTCACAGGCCACATCTTCTTATGTGCTTATAGGCAGAGAGAGTCCCGTGTTTTGGAGCACATACCTTCAGCAGTACAGCCCACATTCGCCAGAGGAGCTTCCGGACCAACTGGAGCAGCACAGGTTGTTGGAGCCAAATTATGTTGAAGAGGGGTGACATTTTCAACCTGTCCTCTAGAGACTTGAGATGGAAAAGAACTCGAGGCTTCCCTGATTGCATCTCCATGGTTCTGGAAGAAAAACACTCAGTATATCGCCCAAGCGGACTAGTGGAAGTATTTATCTCCACTATTGAAAGTGCACGCTCTGACTTCAAGCTACAATTTCTTTTCTCCACCAGTAACGTTGCTTTGCAATAGATGAACTTGCATTCAGAGTAAGTACGCAGGGCAGTATAGAGAAAGAAAAGGAAAAAACACTGAAAGAACCTCAATTCACTTTACGCCTATCGGCGCCCATTTCTCCACCACATGGAGGTCAGGTGCTCGAAAGACGTAATGGAAAGTACAATCAAGGCAAGGGTCCTCAGGGCAAAGATGTAAAGTTGATTTTAAAGGGGCAAGTGAAGAATTAAAAAACCTTAAATCGTACAGTTTTAAACTTGGATAGTAATGGTTGCAACGTCAATTTGTCGATCGTTTAACTGCTGAAAGTGCTGCCTAACTTACTCTTGCTTGTTTGAATAACTTTTACTACGTAATACCGAAAATCACTTAAGATGCGTTTGGAAATATTTCTACTCTTGAAAATAATTTTTTTTGAGAAATAGTTCTTTTTCTATTTTTACTCTTTGGAACAATTTCTGAATAAAATAAGGTGTTTGGTAATTATAAAAATTTCTTATTCTCGAAATAAAAAAAATAATAGAAATGCTTTTAATACCAACAACAAATTTTTATTTCTTTTTTCTCTGATAGCGACGGAGATCGGCAGGTGGCGACTAGCGACGATGGCTGCCCGCAACCTACCGAGTTGCCGATTGCTAATCGTTGGTCGTTGCCGTTGTTGGTCGCTGCCGCCAGTCTCCGAGTCGCCACCCATCACACTCGGTCGCCAGTCACCGCCACCGGTTGTCGCCGCCAATCACCGTCAGTCACGGTGAGTCACTGGCCGCCGAGCAAAGGGCGGCGATGAGAGGTTGACGGCTGGTGGTCGACCGATGGTGAGCAGGTGGGGGCGATCGACGACGGGTGGCAGCGATTGGCAATTGGCATCCAACGGCGGCAGGCGAGCGGCAAGCAGTGGTGGCGGCAGCAAGCGGTGGCATTCTATAGGCAGTGAATAATCCCCAAGAAATAAGTTTCTAGAATTTGTTCTTAGGAATAGGAAGCTACTTTTTTCTACTTCTTATTTCCACTCCAAATCTATTCCCGAAACAACTTTTTATTCTGAAAAATAGAAAAATTAGTTGGCGTTACCAAACGGATTTCTATTCTTTTTCTATTCCAAGGAACAAAAGAACAGAAAAATTGAGGAAGAGAAATGTTGCCATGTGGAGCTAGGGGTGTGCATAAGAACCAGGAACCGCCCGGACCGCCCGGAACCGGTGGTTCCTAAAGGGACCAGTCCGGTTCCCGGTTCCAATAAATTGGAACCGGTGGGTACCGGTCCGGTTCTCGGTTCCATGGGCGGATCCGCCCGCCCACCCATCCGAATTGGACCGGTATTATAATAATAATATATATTAATTTTTATTATAAAAAATAATTTTTTTTAGTTGAAAAAAAATTAAAATTTTGAAGCCCCATGTTTATAATTTTTATTGTTCTATTTGAGGTAACCTACCAAGAGAGGTAAAGAAAAAAGCACGAGAACATTTGTGAAGTCTCTAAATAGACCATATTTTCGATACGTGTCCAGTGGAGCTTCTTTTCTTCGCCCGCTTGTGAGACCGGTTCCATAGATCCACCCGGGAACCGGACCGGACCGGCGGTCCGGTTCTCGGGTGGATCTATGGAATCAACGGGCGGTTCCTGGATCCAATTTTTTGGAACCGGTCCTTAGTGGGCGGTTCCCGGATCCAATTTTTTGGAACCGATCCTTAGTGGGCGGTTCCCGGTTCTAGGGTGGGAACCGCCCACCCGGACCATGCACACCCCTATGTGGAGCCTTAGATTCCCAAGGTCACACTATCCTCAACCTCAACTTTGGAGACTTTTCAATGGAGAGGAAATGGTCGTTTATATAATTGAAAGATGGTCGAAAATTTTCCAGTTTTGGTATAATGAAAAGTTATGTGTGCATATAAATGCTTTAATCGACATTGTAGATTATTTCTCTTGTCAATGTGCTCTCTTGGTGCTAAGCTTTTTCCTACCTGGGTTCCCCCCCCCGGCGGTCCCTTTAGTCGTATTTCCTTTCACCAATCAAAAAAGGGTCAGCGAATATCATCAGGCCTCTTTTGTGTTTGTCTTTGTTTTTTCCCTTGCCATTTACAAAGCTAATTGAAACAGCTTAGCATCAAAGACACCTGGTTAGGAACTCAAAATTGCAATCATCAACAGAGAACAATAATTAATGCAACAAAATCAAATACAACTAATTGTTAGAAACCGTTCCTTGATCGATTGTGTGCTATATTGAACTACCTCAATTCATTTGTACGCCACAAGAAAAGGTGTGATAAGAGCTGACAATGTAAGAGTAAATTTAACTGGTACTCTGAGGTCACAGGCTATCCCTCGCAGATTGCATAGCAAATATCAGACAGAGTAGAATTTCCCAGTTACCTCCTGCTTGAAAGAAGATTTGTCAGCAGCATGATGCACCCGGTCTGCAGTATGGTCACTGAGTTGATGGCCATTCTGATGATCACTCATTGTCGAGAGACACGTGAGGGTTCCCATTCAGATTGCAAGATTTTGCATGGTCTGTGAGTTTTATCCAGTTTTTTTGGCCCATCGACTTTCCGAGAATCTGCAATGAACAAACACAACATCATTCTTCTTGGTTTCAGGGAGTGCAATTCAAATTTGAGAACCCTGTGCTAAAAATCTCACCTCTCTCAGTTTCTGGGGTTCCGTGTCGAGTAGCTCTCGAAGCTGTCTCACGGTGTATATTCCATTTGTTTCAAGTTTCTTGTGAAATGGTCCATTCCTTCCAATTTTTTCCAACCTCCAGACCTCATCGTCAGGTAGAGGTTGATGATGTTTCTCGTTTGCTATAAAGCAAAAGGAACATATTAGAGAAAGAAATTGCAGTAACTTTAAGATCAACAGGCCAAACAGAACTTTTTGTGCGACTAAAACTCTCTTTACTACTGTCCGAAGTACTGAGGTAGATTAAGATTGAGAAGGCCTTACTCCTTTCTTCAGGAAACAATCTAGAAACAGGTCGATTAAATTCTATATTAGATTATTTACAGGTCAGTCGAATTGTTAGTTGGCTCCTGCTTTCAGATAAAGGAAGGCTTCACTAAGAAATGAAGCTTTATTTTGTAAGTACCTTGCGGGTAGTAGAATCTAAACATATTTATTTCTTAGAGCTAAAAGATAAAGACTACCATGGACTTACACTGTCCTCTACTCGCCTTCACAGTGATCTGCTCCGATACCGCTTCATGAATATCCTCACAATTTTTAGCCCGTACTGCTAGCCTGAACTTCCCGCTCCTACTATACTTTGAAACGTCAGTGAAAGATACATCACCCACCACCCCAGTGCCTCCATTAAGATTCGCTACTTGTTCTCCAGCAGGCAGAGGCCTCATCCCTTCGCGTTCTCTTGCTATCTCAAATCTTTCCTGGGTCCTGTTATCATAACCACCTGTCCCAGAATCACCTTGAAGCACCACAACTTCTACCTCAACAGAGTACTCCGGACCTAATTTGACAATATCGCCTGTGTTTGCATCGACTAGCTCGACATCAATAGTTAGTTTCTCATCAGTATAGACCGAAGTGGGAAGCCCCTTTTTGAATTGAAGCCGCCAGTTTCTCATTCCATCCTTCTTTTGACAGTTGGGAGAAGATCTGTATTAAATCATCAATCAGCATTATAAGTCATTGAAAGACCCAAGCTCAAGCAAGAAAAAGATGCTACTTGGAAATAAGGAACTGATATAAAACTTACCATAGCAATGTGATAAGGCTGAAAGTTTTTCTTCAAAATTTACTGTGTTTTTATTGACCTTGGTTCAAACAAGGATGAATGGAAATCGTTCCACAATCCAGTTTGATGAACCATTCCATTTTAACAAGATTGGTTTCTAAAGTGCTTGAGCCAAAACTTAACACCTATGGTCAGTGCAAAGTATTGTTACTGCCCAAATGATCATTTGCATAAGAGTGCTAAACTTATTCAAATGACATTACAGTATTTTTGAACTCAGCTATGAGATAACAGTGTTTGCATTAGTCACAGGCCAAATCAACATCAAGAAAGCTTAATATCTATAGGTCTGACATCACCTGAGCTACGATGGTGCACCCTAGAGTGACATGAGCCCAAATACAGGATCATTTACCTAAAACTAATGGCAATGAATTTCCTTTAATATTTTCTATCCAGGTTTGACAATATAAAAGCATAAACCCAGTGTACTACCCATGTACAATTCTTTCAATGTTATGGGCTTAGGGGATCCCAGATATATGGTATTTTGTGTAAAGATGTCATAGACAAATCGACTTGACAGCTCAATAGATAGAAACATCAAAAAGTATGGGGCAAAACTCTTACCTTGCAAGTTGAACAGACTGAGAATTTGAGTGCTCCGACTCTTCCCCTGCCTGATGAAAATTCACCAATAATAAGATGTGCAATGGCATACAACAAAGCTACAAAGAACTTTCTTTTCTTTTCTTTTCTTTTTGGGTTTTTTTTTTGGGGGGGAGAGATACTTATTTGACGTTTCCGAACTTTTCTACTAGCAACTTGTTGAACACAACATCTAGCCAAAATTCCGTAGGTCCATTGAAGAATAATGAGCAAGCAATTATATAGTTGCAACAGAGAGTTATCTCGCACCTCTAGGTATTCTCTGCATACACACTTCTATCAGTTTCTGGTATAGGTAATTTTTTATTGAAAGGTCATTTGAGCTTGTTTAGGGATTACAGCATGGGTTACTTCAGTGCCATAGCGCCTGAACCTCTTTTTATCATTGTAAACCCATCTGCTTTGAGGGTGGATGGAACTTGAGGTTTCCCTTTTATCTATATGTTCGTGGCTCAAATAGAAATTGGAGACTCGTTACTTAGCAGCACATTTAGGCAACATAAAGGGATACATTTCACACTTTCAAGCATCCCATTGTTAATGTGCACATGGTTATCAAAATGGTTAAGATGGTGCATGTACATCCTAGAGCATTTTCTAGGAGAAGAATCATTGTACATACAACCTCTTAAAAGATGCCATTCAGATACTAGAATCTGGAGATCGACATTGCCATTAGTCCAAGCAGAAAATTCATGGCGACAGCTTTCCATATGTTGCAGCATTTTCATTGGCAACTGACGAGTTGGTAATGCAATTCTAGCCTCTTCGTAGTCAATAGGTGAACATGAACTACAAAAATATGTACGGTCTACAAAGCAGTAATCTACGTGATTCTTACCTCTCCCTGGATAGTATCATCGTCCTTCTCTGATGAGTGAATTGGTTGCACTTTTTGACCTTTGACAACGTGCCGGATGCAACTGCATGAAGAAAATTAGCACATTAGTTGGAATCCAATGGAGTTGTTATGGTGCAAACAAGTATATGAATAACTCTAACCACGTCTTTCCATTAGTACCTAATGCTATAGACAAAAACAGCTTCAGTTTCACAAAACGGATGCTGTTGAACCTCTTAAGATCTTGCACTTCAAGCGTGCATGACTGAAATCAAGTTTTAGACTAGATTTGGAAGTATTCTCCCGAATTCATGTCACTTGTATGCATTTCGGATGGAACCCAGTCAATTTTGGTGACTTTGCGGCAGGTGAAATGGATAATCAGAGGTCTAAGAAGAAATGAACATCTTAAAGAGTGTTGAATTATCTTGTTTTCTTGACCTAATTATTAGGAATGTTTGATCTGATTATTTGATCCTGATTTTTAGGTCTTGATTATTAGGAAATAGCTGTAAAGAATTAGTTAGGAAATGATTTATTAGTATCCCTTAATTTGTGGGATCTTTCAGATTTTATTTTATTTTTTGGTTGACACTCAAAGTTGTCTTATAAATAGCTTTGTAATCGTGGTAAAAATTACACAGAGAATTATCACAATTCTTTTCTCTAAATTCTTCATGGTATCAGAGCATCAGGCTCATTTTTTGGGATAGTGCTGCAGTGCATCCTTCATTGATGCAATAATCTTCCAATCACAGCCTTCATTACTGGATTTTTTTTGCAATCTGATCGCAACCTTCATTGTTGTGATCCCTTCAGCTACAATTTTTCTCACTTCGCCTCTAATCCTATCTCATTTTTTGGCCCTAAAACCTCATTCACTTGCAGCCTTTATTCCTTTTGTTTTGCTCTTCCTTTCCAAGTACTTTCTTTGTGCTTAGAAATATCCATGTCCGAGACAAAAACGAAGGGAGTTTCCTCGGGTCAAAGGCGAGGAGGCCAACACCACCCATATGACCGGAGATCTACAAAATGTGAGGGCAACATATAGGCTGAATGAGAAGAATTATCTCAAATGGTCACAGTTCGTCAAAACCTACCTGAAGGGTAAAGGGAGACTCAGCCATCTTCTCGGAACGGGTCCAAAACCAGAAGATCCCAAGTTCAATGCATGGGATGAAGCAGATTCAATGATCATGTCATGGCTATGGGATTCGATGGATCCGGCCATAAGTGATACATGTATGTTTCTCAAAACCGCAAAGGAGATTTGGGATTCTGTTCGCGAGGACTTATTCAAAGGCTCGAGATGCAGCACAAGTGTATGAAATCAAGGTAAAAACCAGTGCAACAAAACAAGGGAACAAAGCGTGACGGAATATGCTAATTCCCTTCAAAATCTATGGCAAGAACTCGATCATTATCGAGTATTTGAGATGAGGTGCGTGGATGATGCTGCTATTCTAAAGACCTTCATTGAAAAGGATAGAGTATATGATTTCTTGGCGGTCTTAATTCTGAATTTGATCAAGTCGAATTCAAATACTTGGCAAGGAAGAAATCCCTTCTTTGGAAGAGACAATCTCTCTAATCCGAGCGAAGAAAGTCGAAGAGGAATAATGCTAGAGCCTCAAGCTATGGAAGGTTCAGCATTAATAGCTCACAATGCATCAACACAAGAAAAAGGAAAGACGGATGCTTCAAAACCAACATGGAGGGATAATCGAGATAGTATGTGGTGTACCTCGTAAAAAGCCAAGGCATACAAAGGAACGTTGCTGAAAGCGAATGGCAAACTAGCAACCTCAAGCCGAGAGTGGGGAAATAGAGGAGGACAGCAAAGGCCCCGGGCTCATTTAAGCGAATGCACCAGCCAGCAGATCAATTATAGTGAAGGACAAGGGAAAGAATCCTTCAATAGTGAGGAAATAGAAAGAATCAGAGGCCTTTTAGGGTCTCTTGAAAAACCCTCCGGTGCATGTTCATTGGCACTCTCAGGTAAGCCTCCATTTTCTTTTGGTCTAAATGCCTCAGAAACATTTTCGAGTGAACCTTGGATAATAGACTCGAGTGCTTCGACCACATGACTCACACTTCACAATTTTTTAGTACCTATCTCCCATGTCCAAGCAATAGAAAAATAGCGGTGGCAAACGGTTCCCGGCCCTTTATTACGGGAATCGGTGATATTCATATTACACCCATTCTCACTCTCAAAGGTGTCCTTCATGTGCCGAAACTATCAGCCAATCTTGTCTCCATACAAAAGCTCACCAAAGATCTTAAATGTCATGCAATTTTTTACCCTACCTACGTGTTTTTCAGAACGATTCGGAGAGGAAGATTGGACTTGCTAAGGAAAAGAATGGGTTGTACTATCTTGAAACACCGAGGATTTCAAAGAAAGTCGTGAACAATTCACCCTTGTCATTTCTTAGTACTTCAAATAAGGATGTCATTTGGCTTTATCATTTTCGTTTTGGTCATCCATCTTTTCGTGTCTTAAATGTCATGTTCCCTTCTTTGTTTGAAGGATTAGATATGAGTGAATTCCAATGTGACACTTGTGAATTTGCTAAGCACACCCGTGTATCTTTTCCTATAAACAACAAAAGAAGTTCTCATCCTTTTGATTTGATTCACAGTGACATTTGGGGACCCTCCACAATTCCAAATATCTCAGGGGCTCGATGGTTTGTTTCTCTAATTGATGATTGCACTAGGGTCACATGGATATTCTTACTCAAACACAAATCTAATGTAAGTAGTATTGTTCCTAATTTCAATTCCATGGTTCAAAATCAATTTGGAGTTAAAATTAAGAGCTTTAGATCAGATAATGCTAGAGACGACTTTAACCAAATCTTGTCAACCTATTTCCAAAGGGAAGGAATCATTCATGAGTCATCTTGTGTAAACACACCACAACAAAATGGGGTGGCTGAAAGGAAAAATGGTCATTTGCTTAACACTACTCGAGCATTGTTGTTTCATGGAAATGTTCCTAAATCATATTGGGGGGAAGCTGTCCTTACATCTACATACATGATCAATAGACTACCATCAAGAGTATTAGATTTTAAAATTCCTATGGCTGTTCTTTCCAGCTTTTATCCCCATTTCAGGACAACAAATAATCTCACACCTAGAGTCTTCGGTTGCACTTCATTTGTACATGTTCATAATCAGCAGAGGGGGAAACTAGATCCTAGAGCAATCAAGTGTGTCTTTCTAGGTTACTCCTCCACACAAAAGGGGTATAAATGTTACCATCCTCCTTCTCGAAAGACCTACATATTAGCTGATGTTACATTTATAGAAAACAAGCCTTACTTTCCACAATCTAATATTCAGGGGGAGAAATCATTAGTGAAAGATGAAGACTTTGACAGCCTTAATCTTGACTTACCTCCTAATAATTCTCCAATTCGAGCTCCCACTTCTAATCAAGCAGTCCCTATTCAATCAACTCTTGACCAATCAGCTCCTAACAAATCAGTTTCTGATGAATCAGTTCATGCTCCTTCAATCCCAGACTCACACTCTACGTTTGGGTCTATTCCGGAACAAGTGTCTACTCCTACATCTCCCCGTATTTATGACTCTATGAGATTTCCTCAGGTGTATTCAAGAAAGGCAACTGTTCTTGACCAAACACAAGTTCAAGATCCCCATCCGAGTTCTCGCAAATGAATTTCCGGTAAGTTCGACTCTCCTTTACATAATCAGTCATTTGATATGCCGAAAATGACTCACACCTTCCCATTGCTGTTAGAAAAGGTACTAGAGAGTGCACAAAGCGACCCTTATACCCACTATCTCACTATGTGTCACTTGACCGCCTATCACCACCTCATAGAAATTTCATTGTGAGTCTGAACAACATTTCTATTCCAAATACTTTATCTGAGGCATTGTCTAAAGAAGAATGGAGGAATGCAATGAGAGAAGAAATGAATGCACTTGAGAAAAACCAGACTTGGGAGATTGTCGAAAAACCGAGGGGAAAGAATCTTGTGGGCTGCAAATGGGTTTTTACCTTGAAATACAAAGCTGATGGTTCTCTTGAGAGATATAAAGCATGATTGGTGGCAAAGGGTTATACTCAGACTTATAGAGTAGATTATCAAGAGACATTTGCTCCGGTGGCAAAGATGAACACTGTCAGAATTTTACTTTCTCTAGCGGCTCACTTTAATTGGCAACTTCAACAGTTTGATGTGAAGAATGCATTCTTACATGGAGACCTAGAAGAGGAGATCTACATGAGTATTCCACCGGGCTTTGAAGGAGAAGGGGCGGCAAACAAAGCATGTAGATTACGGAAAGCACTATATGGGCTTAAGCAATCACCTAGAGCCTGGTTTGGGAGATTTTCCAGAGTAATGAAAGCTTCAGGCTACAAACAGAGCCAAGGCAATCATACCCTTTTCATTAAGCATTCAGCAACAGGGAGAATGACCGCACTTCTAGTGTACGTTGATGATATTATTGTCACGGGTGATGATGATAAGGAGAAACAGGAGCTAAAACAGTGTTTGATTAAAGAGTTTGAAATAAAGGAGCTGGGAAGACTCAAATACTTCCTTGGCATTGAAGTTTCTTACTCCAGACAAGGAATTTTTGTCTCACAACAGAAATATGTGACCGACCTCTTGAAGGAAACCGGAAAACTTGGGTGTAAACCAAAGTAGCTACACCTATTGAGCCTAATAAAAACTTGGGGAGGCAAAGGAAGAATCTTCGTAGATCGAGAAATGTATCAAAAATTGGTGGGAAAACTCATCTATCTAGCTCATACTAGGCCGATATTGCCTATTCGGTGAGTGTGGTTAGTCGGTTTATGCATGACCCAAGAGAATCACACTTACAAGCCGTCAATCGAGTGCTACATTACTTAAAAGGAAGCCCTGGAAAAGGAGTCCTATTCGGGAAGAAATCAAAAACTGATGCTACAAGCTTACACCGATGCTGACTATGCAGGATCTATGGTGGACGAAGGTCAACATCTGGTTATTGCACATTTCTTGGTGGAAATTTAGTGACTTGGAGAAGTAAAAAACAGAATGTAGTTGCAAGATCAAGTGCTGAATCAGAATTTCGAGCAATGGCCCAAGGAATATGTGAGCTATTATGGCTCAAAATCATCCTGGAAGATCTAAAAGTCAAGTGGGAGGGTCCTATGAAGCTATATTGTGACAATAAATCAGCAATTAACATTGCTCATAACCCTGTACAACATGACAAGACGAAGCATATTGAAATCGACAGACATTTCATCAAAGAAAAGCTAGAAGAAGGATTGATCTGCATGTCCTACATACCTTCTGGAAATCAGCTAGCAGATGTGCTAACCAAAGGACTTAATGGTGGGATCTTCCATGAAATAATTTCCAAGCTGGGAATGGAAGACATCTATTCCTCAGCTTGAGGGGAGTGTTGAATTATCTTGTTTTCTTGACCTAATTATTAGGAATATTTGATCTGATTATTTGATCCTGATTTTTAGGTCTTGATTATTAGGAAATAGCTGTAAAGAATTAGTTAGGAAATGATTTATTAGTATCCCTTAATTTGTGGGATCTTTCAGATTTTATTTTATTTTTTGGTTGACACTCAAAGTTGTCTTATAAATAGCTTTGTAATCGTGGTAAAAATTACACAGAGAATTATCACAATTCTTTTCTCTAAATTCTTCAAAGAGTACAGAGAATTAATTAGGATGCAGAGGCATATATAGATGAGGTCGCAAAACCTCATTATAGTAGGAAAAGCTTAGACACGCGGACCTCTGGAGTGCCACAAGTTGGCACAAAGGAGCACTTTGGTGCCAAAACTTACAAATGGTACACTTAAGTGCCAAAATCGGAGTAAAAGGGATCACTTAAGTGCCAACGGCGAAAAATTCCGGCCAAATTGCCACGTGTCCATTTTCCGACGAGTTAATTTGCTGACGTGGCATTTTTTTTAAAATAAAAAATCCACGTGGCAAATTTTTATAAAAAATTTGTCCACATCAGATTTTTAAAAAATTAAAATCGATTTTATTTTAAAAAAAAAAAAAAAAAAGGGAGGAGGGATCGGCGAGGGCTGTGCAGCCCTCGCCGTCGCCCGCCGTCGCCGCCCCGCCCTCGCCGGGAAGGGCCGGCGACGGTGGGCGAGGGTCGGCCGGGGCCCGGCGACCCCGGCCGACCCTCGCCCACCGTCGCCGGCCCTTCCGGCGAGGGCGGGGGCGCGGCGGCGGCGGCGAGCCCTCGCCGATCCCCTCCTCCTGCTTCTTTTTTTTTTTTTTTTTTTTTTAATAAATAAAATCGATTTTATAATAATATATATTTTTAATTATTTAATTAATAAATTTTAAAATCCACGTCAGCGCAAAAACGACGTCGTTTTGCGCTGATTTTTGTCGTTTCAATTTCCGGCGAGCCACGTAAGCAAAAAAATTAATAAAAAATTGCCACGTAGGATTTCCGGCAGAACTCCGGCGACTTGGCACTTAAGTGATCCATTTTTTTTCAAAAAGTGGCACTTAAGTGTACCGTTTGTAACTTTTGGCACTTAAGTGTCCCTTTGTGCCAAGTTATGGCACTCCCGCTGTACTTTTGCCGAAAAGCTTAAATACGGTTATGTTGGGAAGCAAACAGGTTTCTGGACCTATACTCTGTGTTACCTTTTCAACTCTACCATTTTCCATCTAATCTAGGAACCCAAGAAAACGTGTTCTACTCATTAATCTTGATGAAGTGCCCAGAAAAAAATTTCACAGCATAATAGCCACGATAAACAAAGACAATTGCTGTTCCTCCAAATGAGAAGTATCAGTACCTCCAGACACGATCAGCTAACTTAGGTGCTGCACGCTCCAGTTCTTCCCTGACCTGTTTAACATTGACAATCAGTGAGAATGAGAATCCTCTCAAGCATCATCTATCACACTAGGGAATCACTTTATAGAGTTCCATTCCTTTCTCTATTTCTCTTTCCCCTCCCCCCTCGAGCAATTTGTCAGGTGCAACATCTCATCAGTTTCACAGTCGACGTGCAACATATCTAAACAAAAGTTTGCTTCTTTGGAATGTCTCACAATCAGCATTATTTTAGAACTGACAAGAAGACAACATCCCTAACCTAAAAAACGTACAGCAAATGTCACGGACATGGCACTGACAAATAGTTTGCACGATGGAAACGATTGCAATTTCTACTCATCTTACCTCTTTCTCGATTTGCTCTCTGATCCTGCGACTCATGGACACATCATCACTTTTGAGTCCTCTTGACATCTCACTGCAGAACCACAATCAGTCTTTTGGAAACCATGTTCACAGAAAACAGTAGCGTGGATGAAAATACTTCACCCTTTACAACGTGTGTGTGCATATATATGTATATATACATATCACATACTCTCATATGGTTTGAGAAGATGGATCTATATATATATATGTACAACACATGCAACCATGACTCTGCATATCTTCGACACTGACGTGACTTCTT
Organism: Corymbia calophylla; assembly: GCA_014182845.1. Taxonomy (NCBI): domain Eukaryota; kingdom Viridiplantae; phylum Streptophyta; class Magnoliopsida; order Myrtales; family Myrtaceae; genus Corymbia; species Corymbia calophylla. The sequence goes on along the minus strand of CM024697.1, from coordinate 24,066,228 downwards.
TGGACAAAATTTTCAGACAAGATTAGGCAAGCCGGAAACATTCTCAAGAAGAGTTGCCAAGAGGAATGCCTGAGGCGAAGCAAAGCGCCAACTCGAGTGCAAAGAGCCGACGAAGTTTGAATTGGAGCAGAACCTCGTTTTAGTCAACTTTCTTCCAAAAGAAACGAAAAAACTTGGAGGTAATACCATCGGCGGACATCAAAATCCAAAACATATTTCGCGCAGTTTTGTAAAGGCTTAAGCTTTTGTTTCAATGCGGAATTGGGTTCCTCGAGGAATGGGATTCCAATTCCTACATTTTCCATGTTTGAAGAGAAATCAAAATGTAAATTCGGATTTCACACGGATTAATCTTCGAGTGTTGAATTGGATTAACTAGCAATTATTAGTATTAAAATTCCAATTTTATATTCCTACGGCCACAAAACTATCAAAATCCCAACTCCATCACCTGCATTGCCACAGCTGTCGGTCGACACCAGTCACTAGTCCCCGATAGCCAATAGCCACAAAGGTCACCGACCACTGTCAAGGTTTTTTTTTTTTTTCTTTAAAAAACCAAAAAAAAAAATTTGTATCAAACAATTGAAAAGGAAAGAATGAATCTACTCATAGCTCGTACAGATGAATAAAGGCCGGTCACTGGAATTGAACCAGACCAGGGTCCAATACGAAATACAAGGTCTTGGAGAGCCCCATCAGAAGTAAGAGTGGTCATCTAATGTTAAGGAGGGATCAGCAATGTCTTGACAAAAATAAAAGGAGATCAAAGAAACTTCAAAAGCACCAAGTAAAAGTAAAAAGCAAAGACAATGCATACAACCCATGGAAATGCAAGTCCTAGAAGCGAAAAGAGAGGGAAAAAGAAGAGGTTACTTGTCAAATGCATCCAAATGCTTCCTCTTAGAATGGCCTGTCCCGCGGGACCCTGGAGTACGCGAACGACGTGTGACTTTCCGTCCCATGCTTCGTTTTGTCTCGTTCACTCAATCAGCAGTTTCATCTAAAAGAAGAAGGAGAACAAGTATGATATCAGAGTACATGGAGGAAGAGGAGGAGGAAGAAGAATAGTGGGATGGTTCAGTTTAAGATGTGCCTTGGCCAAGATGATAAGTATTTACACAGTTGCACGGTTCTTGGAGGGCTGAGAAAATCCTCTCGCTTGCACGGCGCAAGAGCAATCAAAATGCAAATAAAGAAGAGGACAGGAGAGAGGTGGGAAGCGAGAGGCATGTCTGAAGGAGTTCGGCAGGGGCAAAAATTTCCCAGAAACTTCAGGGCCACGAGCCAGTCCTGGCTATTTTAGTTTAATTAGCCTCTCTTGATTAGCCATGGAAGACGACAGAGAATCGAATTGAATAAAGAAATCGCCGATGGGAGAGGTGGGAAGCGATGAAGTGGGACAGGGACTCAAATTTCCCGGAAACTTCACGGCCACAAGCCAGTCCTTTTCACGAGATAACTTTGATAAAGGAAAATACTTTACAAACAATCATTTTGCGACTTGATATCACGAAAAGCTGATTTTGAGAGTTCAAGATTGCGGCGTTCGGCGGCTGTTGGTTCCAAATGCTCGTTGACTTCAAAATTAATATGACGAAAAATTTCATAATAGTATATTCATAATAAATTTATCCTAAATTAATTTTTTGATTATTAAATTTGAAAAATTTATCTCAAATGGTATACTTGTGATAATTTTATTCTCTATTAATTTTCGTTAAATTTTACTATCAATTTACTAAATTAGATAATATGTGACAGTTAATGCATTAATTTATGATTTTTGTGATATTAATTCAATTTAACGGATGATATATTTGTCATAAATTTGTGTGAACTTAAAATAACGTGCTTAAGTAGACTACACACTCAAGATTAATATGGTATCTAGTGGGGTGGTGACAACGAGGAGGATGTTGTGGACTGCGGTTGAGAAATTGTGGCGTTGATGGTTGTACAACGCCTTGAGCAAATTGATTGGGCTATCTTGAGGGTTTGCCATTGGAGAGAGATATGAATTACCAAAATTACTCTTGTAGTAGACAAGAATGTGAACTTAAAATACTCGGACCCAAGAAAAAAAAATACTCCTCGAATAAATTTGGATGTCAAACTGCAATGATGTTTTCTAGGGGATTTGCTTGAAGTGAATAGTGAAGTAACTTTGGTCACTATATAAGAAGTGATGGTTGTCGATCATAGGAAAGTTCAGTGAAATGTTACTCGCATGCATGCTTCATTGCAGTTGGATGCTGGCGAACGGAAATGTTGTGAACCCTACTTTGCTCCGTTGCATGTGTCCATGGAAAAATAGATATTCTTGCCTTTATCTGCCAATCAGAAAGCTCCAGTTTCACCAAAAAATGGGTTTTTACCCAAATTTTAAGGCATTGTTTCCATTTTCTTTCGGAGAAATTCCTTCTATAATCTTTCATGTTATTGTAATAATTTCTTTTCTTATTTTGTTACTTCTAGAAGAGAAAATTACGAACTTTTCCCTTTTCAATAATTGTAAGTTTGTCGCTGTACTCTCCACCCAACCAAACAAAGACAATTTCAAGCGGCTGACCAAAGGGTGGCCCAGGTTACAAGCCGAAAAGAATCTGAACTCTAGGCCACTGCGGATCATTATTCCTTCAACTTTTTATAAGTCCTCCCCCTTTTTGTGTTTTTCTCCAAGCAAATATAATAATAAAGTTCATAGTTTTGTGAATTAATCAAAATGAGAGCTTGATAAATCCCATTTGATACCATTTACTTGAGTAATCTAAGATAGAGTCCCCCGCCACACTAGGCCGCTCTCTACATGGCTAAATTAAGTTTCTTTATTTGCGGAACAAGAAATTGTAGTAAAAGGGGTGAGCAAAATCATGACTCCGAAAGTGGCAATCACCACTTTTTTGGGATTAAGAAATAAGTGATGCATATTTGTATCAACTATGCATCACGGTACACAGACACGAGTCAATATCACCATATTTCAATATCGCATATCATATATCCTCCAAATATGTCCACATGTAGATGCCAAATCTGTTGGTCATGTTGAAACACTACGGTCACACTTTACCAAGTGATAAGGCCCCTACAACAGTTACAATTAATTCCTAAAAAACCACATCAAATATGATTTAAACTTAAAACATTTTTGGTTTGTGAATATGTTTCATATATCAGTACATAGATCAATCATAAGCATCAATCCAATATCTGTATATCATATCAAACATACTAATAAATTACTTGAAATAATTCACCCATGTGATCTTTTTCGATCCATAATCAAAATAACAATCGATTTGAAAATTCATCCATAATCTAACAGTATTTTAAGAAATAGCATTTCTCAAAATAATTTAATTTTCCTTCGTTCTCAAAACACGTGCCATGACGTGACGTAGGACTTTTCCTTTCGGCAACCGTGCGATGCAAATTTTACGAAACCATAAAAATGATGAAAGGCACAATTGGTCAATATATGAGAAGCGGTCGTCGTGGGTGATAGGAATTTTCTCCGAAATGTCACCAGCATGTGTGCTTCATTTTATGTTGGCCACTATGTTTAGAAAGCTCAAACGCACATGGTCATTGCCGAAGACAAACTAACGCCGCAAAATTAGCAACTCATCTCGCGTTCTTTTGGTTGTGTTGAGCTTCCAAAATAGAGCCCAGGTGTGAGAGGTTGACGGAAGATGAAGATTTTATTAGCTTATATTCCGTTGATAATACTCTCAAAGGTCCTCATTGATAATGCTCTCACTATATCGGCAACTAATCGATTATGAGTCCTAAAGATCATTTGATGTCACTATCTCCATGCAAGGTTCTTTTAGGGTTTATTATGTTTATAATGAGCCTAAAATAAAAACCAGCCACCCAACCAAGAGAATAAATTACAATACAAAAATGATATAAAAACAATCATGAGAAACACATCAAAAATAGTAATAAAGGACGAGTAAAAGATAAAGTGCAGTAAAGTAACATGATATAAGTCAAGCAAAGAATATACATAGCCTTGTTATAGAGCCTTAGGATAAGATCTCTAAATGAGAATTTAAATCTAAGCCTAATTCTAAACTATAGAGACCTACTCATTAAGAGACAATCGCTAAATGAAACTCAAAGAGGACACATGCACTGAGTTTACTCTCTAGGTGACATCTAATCTAAGTAAAACTACGTTTTATCATTTTCAATTTTTCTAGCTTCTATTATTTTATTAAAAGGCACGCAAGACTCAAATCTTATATCTAACTATACTAAATGCACCAAACTAATCTGAACAGCAAGCACCGCTTGTAGTTTTACCCTGTCGACTAAGCTTCTTGCTCCCATATAGCTACAATTGAGACCGATGGAAAGTAACGCACTAAAATTCGGATGAAAAGTCAATAGTTACGCCGACAACACGTTACCTAAAAACCATGACACGCAACTCAAACAGACTTTCACCCTCTCTTGCCTTTTTTCCTTTTAATTCTCGCTTTCCCACTAGCTCGCCCATCTGCACTAGACTACTCCTGTCCTCTTCTCCCTCTTTTGCTCTTTTCATCCCCCCACTTTTCTTCTGCCAATCAAATGTTCTCCTGGTGCAATGCCAGCACATACAGAAGAAAGGAAGAGGAACACCACTTGGCAGGGAGCGGGGGGAAAGGACGCATAGAAGCACACTCGTATTGCTTGAGAACAGTAAAAATAATCACAACACAGCACTCGGACGGCGATAATATCATCCTTGTGACTAAAAGAAAGACATTTGTGTACCCGAATTGTGTTGGGGTGTGATTTATATTCTTTATCAATGGGAAGACACCTCAGTCCTTAAGGTTTTTTTGTGCCATCTATATATAAACTCTTTCTGTAATTAAGAGCTAAAATAGAGAGGTGGAAGTTGTTGATTATAATGGAATTTTTGGCTGAATGTAAACCTAGTTTAATGGTGAATCAGATAAAAGTTTATGTCTAAATTTCTCTTTCTCGCATTTATTTCGTTGTGTTTATGCATCTAATCCTCTAATCCTAACAAACTAATGTAGTTAGATGGAATCCTCAAATGAATGTAATTCTAATTTAAGTTTTGATTGGTTGTTGTTGCAACTGTTGTGTGTACATGCAAATGCATATCTCAGAGGGGGAGGGGCGAGGCGTGACTGTTAGATGAATTGCAAGTGCACAATATTGACAAGTAATAAAGTGATGAGTGAGTGTCATTCCCACCGGGATTGTTTTTTAATTATCCAATTACTTACCGAAAGTGATCAATCCAAAAATCTAGTTAACCAAATCGAAAAGATAAGTGAAAAGTAAACTAAACCAATTAAAAGACTAAAATATAAAAGAGTGAAAAATTAAAGGATTCAAAAGCTAATTAAAATTGTAAAGTAAAAAGCAGTCTATGGCCTAGACCTGATCAATTGGCTAGCCAAATACCTGACCTAAGTCTTTATCTGGACCCACCCACAATTTAGAAAATATTTGATTTCTTGAAAAATAGTATAGATAAGAATAACTATTTCGTTCTATTCGTTATTGAAATAACAAAGAATTGATGCGAATGGTGCACAGCGACAAACCGTTAGGCGTGGTTTATTGTATATTTAACGTGAGATATTTGTCTCTTACCAATTACTATGACTGGTTACGGGTATCCGATTGCTTTACCGGGACCGGTCGGATTTGCAATTTTCGTGAGGACAAACTGGGTTCGACTTTGGAATATAATAGAAAATTAAACGGTTGGGCTTGGGATGATGCCCGCCATTCTGAACCCGTCCGCTTCCAGCCCTAGTCGTAATAGGTGCATGATAGTTAGCATTATATTTATTTGTGTAAATTTATATAAGTTAATACAGAGTAGAATCATAAAAGAAACTATCTTTGTTTAGAGACATGTAACATAATGCTCGTTATTGTATTATCGGGCATGTGACCCTTAAATCAGCTTCGCATGCTTTCTTTCCCGGATTAACATATAGGAATTCAATGGGAAAAGAATAGCTTAAGTGTCAAAACTTGGCACGACGAGACATTTAAGTGTCAAAAATTACGAAAGCTACACTTAAGTGTCACTTTTTTTAAAAATTGAATCATTTAAGTGCTAACTCCGACAAAGACCGCTGAAAATCCAACATGGCTTATTTTAATAATTTCTAACATGTACATGACTCGCCAAAATTCCACGTCAGCTCACCTTTACAAAAAACGACGTCATTTTGGCTAAAGTTTGATTTTTAATATAAATATTAATTAAATAATATTAAAAACGAAACTTTAAAAAAAAAAAAAAAAACAACAACAACAACAAAGCATAAGCGAGCCACCCCTACCCGTGGCCGCCGCCCCATCGCCGGTGGGGTGTCGACAATGGACAGCGAGGGTTGTCGATGCTTGGGTGCGAGTCGGCGACCCTTGCCGATCGGAGGCGAGGGCCAACTGGTCCTCGCCAAACGCCGGGAAAGGGCAACAACCCTCTCCCAGATTTGGGTGAGGGTCGCTCGCGCTCATGTTGGTGCCAACGACCCTTACCCAACGTCGCTAGAAACTCGGTGGCACTAGGCAAGGGCCGCCGACGCCTACGTGAGGGTCGACGACCCTCGCCCAGATTTGGGAGAGGGTCACCGCCCTCTCCCGGCGTCTAGAGAGGGCCAGCTGACCCTCGCTTCCAGTCTACGAGGGTCACCAGCCCTTGCCCAAGCACCAATGACCCTTGCAGCTAGCGCCACCACCCCACCGGCGATGGGCGGCGGCCACGGGTGGGGGAGGCCCTTCCTTCGTCTTTTCTTTAATTTTTTATTTTTTTAATTTCGTTTTTAATATTATTTAATTGATAGTTATATAAAAATCTAATTAAAGTCAAAACGACGTCGTTTTGGGTTTATTTGGCCATGTTAGTGCCCAAAACGACACCATTTCGACCTCAACTTGCTAAAAAAGTGTCACGTCAGTATTTTGGTCAGATTTTCTCACTGTTGGCACTTAACTGATCTTTTTACTTCGATCTTGATACTTAAGTGTACATTTTCGAACTTTTGGAACTTAAGTGTCCCATCGTGCCAAGTTTTGGCACTCTAGGGGTTTGCATGTCGGAATCCAATTGACCAATTTTGGAAACTGTTTCACCGGAATAGCTAAAGACCTTTTAAAATTTATATGAATCGAGATTATGAAGAGTCCTTTGTTGATTTTGGATAGAAAAGTAAATGAAAAAGAAATTCAAAAATACAAATACGAGAACAATCGTTGTAAGTGATGTGAATTCCAGGAAAGTGAAGTTAAAATTAAATTTGCAAGAGAATATTAATTTATGTAATTAATTGTGGGTCTTTATAAAGATTAAGAGTGGGTATCTATTACCTCGGTTACAAATGATTATTGAATTTGAATGAATAAATAACGTTTTAATCCTATGTACTGTTACAAGAAGCTATAATTTGCAATCTCCCATTATTTAGCAATACTTATCTATGATAAGTTATCCAAATCCTAAATTAGCGGCTATGGGAAATCACCAACCAGTAGTTATATTTTTATGTCAATTGCTCTTGGTTGGTAAATTTCTCAAGTCTCGATAAAGGCTCTCGGCTCTCATCTATAACTGTCATGTTGTATTTTAGATGATTTCATTGACAAATTGTTGATTCCCTTCAAGTTTTCAACAATTTTATTTATTTATACCTTCTATTTTCAACGAATTCTAATCTCATCAACTAGTTTGTCTCTCTCAATTGTCAGTAACAACAAAAGTTGACCAATTTTTGGCGTTAACATATGCCCCTTTCAAAAGAATTAAACAATTCATTAAATCATTCAATTCTTTTAATTTAAATAATCAAGAGCTACCAATCACTTTTGGCAAATTTAATTTTTCCTTACTGAATTGCCTCATAAATTTTATTGAAAATAATACAATTAATCGTGTTATGACTCCATGAATGGTGCCACTTGTAATATGTTTTGGTTACTAGATTTTCCTTAGTTGGAATTACTTGGCCTTCAGTTAATTTAATCAGGCCATCTTTCAAAAGTAAGTTGAAGATTTTGTCCGATTTATTAACATTGAACAAGTAAACTTGAGTATTTTTAACCCTAACTTATGTGATTTTTCTTCTATTTTTAAAAATTCTGACAGGCTTTAAGGATGGAAAAACATAGAACTTGTCAAGCACCATTTTTGCCCCAGCTATTTTCATATTAGTTAGATTCATCCTTTGACTCATATCTTTCCATTAAAGTCACGTTCTGTGTAAAGTCCTTATGTGATCCTTCATCTCTTTCTTTATTTAGTTGTTTATACTTATACACTCTCATTGCCAATTCATGTAAATCGGTAAATTTTTGGCTTTTGAATCTTTCTCTTTATTGAAGATTAATCCATTAAAAGCTGAATTTGTAAACAATTTTTCTAAGAGTGAAATGAGACATCTATATCTAGCCTTCTTAAATCAAGCAACAAATTAATCTATGGACTTGTATTGAGAGAATCTGGCCAAATGGACAATTAAAACCTCAGGTATCGTTCTATTACATTGAGAAGGCAAAGGTCTTTCCATCTCAGCCTTGTTACCAACAGAAATAAGCGATAAGTTAGTGAACTAAGTGAAGGCAATTTTCGACAAAAAGAAAGGAAATAACTTAAGCTTTAAAAACTCATTTGTCCCTACTTCCCCACAATAGCCTATAAATCGACCAATACATACGAATAAAAATGGCAAAGTTATAAGTTTTGAAGTCTCTTGAAGAGGGATTATCAACCCATTCAAGATGTGATTTCTTCTAAATATGTTTGATAACACCCCGTCTAGCCCAAATTGTTCTCGAACTTCTTCAAGAAATTTTGTGGGGGTTCAATTGTGGCTTTGGCTAGCCATCTTACCCGAGGCAGCAATGCTAGTTTTGTTGGATTATTTTTGTTTATATGAGGCAGCAATCGCAAGCCCCAAAATTTACATGGCTGGCGACCTGTTTGGTCTGCCAAATCGTTACCAATTTGATTATTTTGACTAACAGTGTTTCCATTATATTGGCTTGATTTGAAGATTCAAGCCTTTACATTATACTTATAGGGAATTAACCAATCCAACTATATTATTAACATTGTTAAAAATAGAGGAAGTGGAAATGTATCTATTTACTACTGAATTGCCTTGGAATGACGGTGATTGATTGGACGACCCTGACCTCGGCACGACGTCATTCATATGGTAGACATGTGACTCACAATGTAATTAGCCTTATAATTTTGATGTTCTTTGAGCAATATTCTCATGGGAGACACTATGTTGGACTTTGGAGTAATATATCTTAACTGCTTTTCAATAAGATGAATTAGAAGATTGACTTCTTCATGTCAATTTTCCTTTACTACTCTTCTAACAGCTGAAGATTTAAAATGCGCAACAAATCTTTTGCTAGTTTGTAACACTGGATTGTTGTTGTTTGCAGGATTCTCAGAGTTTTATTGACTGCTAGTTCTTGTTGTCATAGTCTCCTCAAATCAACAAAATAGCAAAAGTCCTTTTAGAATATTGATTGATCGATATGAAATAACAAAGGTTATGAAGTATCCTTTGTTTATTTTGGACATGAAAGTAAATAATAAAGAATTTAAAAACACAAAAGTTGGGAACAATTGTTGCCAACAATTGTTGCCAACAATGTCAATTGTAGGAAAGTAAAGATAACAATAAATTTATATAAAAACATAGAGTTTTGTAATTGAGAAGGGCTTCACAAAGATTACAGTGTAGGTATTTATGGTCAACAAAGGTTACGAGTGGTCATTGAAGTTAAATAAACAAATAACTTCAAAATCTGATTGTGGTTAAAAAAAATTACACTATGCACCATCTCCTATTATCTTGGAATATCTATATGCAAGAAGTTATAATAATCCTAAATAGTGACAATGGACATACCTATTCAGCAGTTAAGTTTTTGTGTCGATTGCTTATTCTCGATAACTTTTCAACCGACTTCCCAAAGTCTCGATGAAGGCTCTCGTTTATAATATTCACATTGTGCTATCATCGACTCAAATTGGCAAGTTGTCAACCATTATGTTCATTGATGGCTTCTGTTTTTACCAAACTCCTGCTCTCTCCATCTCTCTCCGACCAACCCTCCACTTGTCAATAATAATCAAATTGTGGTCCTTTTTTTTTGGCGTCAACACAAGAATTATTAGGCGGCGGTGGCGTGAAAAAGAAATTAAGGGCAAATCAGTCAATGGATAGACGTGGTTTTAAATAGTGGTGGGGACATTGTTGGTCCTATATGACTTCGTGCTATTTTACCCAGATAAGCCCTAATTGACTTTCGGAACCATTATTATAAATAGAATGCCATCTCGCCGGCCCAAAGTCAAAGAAACCATGTGTCAATATCTCGAGGGAGACTGGGAAAAGGGGAAAAGAAAAGGACTCGTGTGCAAGGCGAAATTCAGATGGAAAATGTTCGAAGAAAAATCAAAACAGTAATTGGAAGACAACCAAACAGGCGGGTCTAACGTGCATATCTCGGCAGGATTTCTTTTCTTCCTTCCACAATTAGTCAACAATCACCGTCTTGGTTGACCGGCGTCCGTGACGGCCAAGTCTCTTCATTTGGTGAATTAATAGTACAATAAGGAAATCAAGCCACAGATTTTCTTGAATCATAAAGCAAGTTACCACATTTTTCTACTATTATTATATTACAAGTAATGTGATTATCATATTTAGAGAGAATTTTTTTAATTACTGTCATCGCTCCTAAATGGATAAGCAATAATATGCTCGTAATAGAATAGGTAAAATTATCAAGAAAGTCCTAAAACTTATTGCATTTGTGTCAATTTAGTTCTAAACCTTTTAATTATATCAATTGATTTATAAATATTTTCATATTTTGCCAATTGAGTCCATTCGGCTAATTTTGACTAGAAATTATGGACATAAACGCTGGTCATCATATTTGACACGACCGGCTCTAAAGTTGACAAATTTAACAATATTTTATTAATTTTTTATAGCTTTTTTTTTTTCTTTTCCATTTCTTTATCCTTTTTTTCATTTTCTTTTGTAAGTGAGAACTAGCAAGGGTTGCCCTTGCTAGCCAATGCAAGGGCATGTGAGCCCTCACCTAGATTTGATGATGGCCACGATGCCCTCTCCAGATCTAGGTTAGGTGAGGCCGCCATGGCCCTTACTAGGTTTGGGCAAGGGCTAGCTAGCCCTTGCTTTGGCCGGCAAGGACGTCCGGCGAGGGTCATTGGCCCTCACATCAAAAATAAAATAAAATAAAGTTAAGAAAAATCCAAAAATTAATAAAACATTATTTAAAGTGCACGTTAGCCTCACATTGGCCAACGTTTACGTCAACGATTTTCGTCCAAAATTATCACATAATTGACAATTACCAATTGATGTTTTATCTTCTTAGCAGTTATTAGTTACTTATTAATTACTGGATTTGTCCCAATAGTTCTCTTCTCACGTGAAAAGGAGGAGGTAAGAATTTGAATTTCCATCTTTTCAAGAAGTTTGGAGTTGTGATAGTTAATTTTAGTAGTGAATTTCGAATTTCATTTTCTATAATTACAAGCTAAAATTTGTAAGTAAGTTGAGAGTTTCTAATATATTTCATAATAAACTTAACAGTTATTCAATTATATGGTCGATAATTTCCACAAGAAAAACCAAAAAAGGAAAGAGGAACGGATTACTCTTAGGGGTGAAAAAACCATGACATGAAAATGTCAACCGACCTCTTTAATGCCAGGACGGACGCCAGGTTGACTGATGGTGTCGTATCTCTCACTGTCGGATTCACGGCATATCCGCGAGATCTGCTTACGACTGCCTTGGAGTTGTAAAAAAATACGGTGTCTCCCGTCTTGTCCCCAAAACCGAGAAGATACGGATTCGACTGCAGACGCTTGAGGGGCTGGAAGTCTGGAACAATTGGTGTGTTTTTTCCCATGGGAGGCAGTTCTCCTCATTAGACTTATTGATGTCCTGACTTAACGTGTACGAGGTTCTGTGCAGGTTACGTGCTTTACCCAACCACTGTATATTTCCCAGCTAGCAAGGGGAGATTGGATAACTACTAGGATGTACCAAATAGATCACTCGGATCGAAATCGCTTGAATTGAAAATCACTAAGATTGGATTAAATTGACTAATTAGATCCGATTTCATGGAATGTCAGTCTGGTTCCCAATTCCTAATAGTGGAACTGGTGTCCGGGCTATTCGGTGCAATTCCAAAAGAAAACTGAACCGAAATAACTAAATATATTATTTTATTATTTCTTAAAAAAATAAAAAATAACTAGCTTTTTTTTCTTCGTCATAACATATAGCATCTGAACCTGAATAGATCCTTAAAAGACTTAAAAGAAGAAACAGGGAGAAGAACCCCCAACGGGTGGAACTCCCCGTTGTTTTCCGTATTCCTTGATTTACTAGGACGAAAAAATTAGGTCAGCAGGTACGAGATGTCCGAGTATCAAAATGTTAAAATAAGGAACGCAACATGACAGGGTGCCCACATATAACATCAAATAGTAGAAAGAAAAAAAAGAGGTGATGGGTTCCATTGGATTAGAACTGGAACTGAACTAAATTGATTGTGCGGTCCAATTCCGATCCTAGGACCAATCAATCCGGTCCCCAGTTCCCAATTCCACCATAGAACCGGACCGGACTAGAAACCAATCATCCTTAATAACTACGCATGCATATAATGCATCAACATTTTAGGGTTTGAGCTGATAATAGCTGTTGAGTCTAAGAAGGTTGGGAACAACGTATTGAGAAGGCAACATCTTGGACCTTTTTTAGAACGTAGATGGTATACATCGGGTACTCATATATTACGAAATTTGCTGGATGTTTAAGCGCTTGTTCTTCGTCGCAATCTAATCAACATATTTATTAAACGCAGAAAACAATGCAGAATTATGATTTCTGTGTCGCTTGTCTCATGCCTCGTCTAGCATGATCCTACTCATGGATCGATCCAATGTCCGATTCTGAATCTGTGGTCTAGCTGGCCCTCTGGTTTCATCCCGATCAACGTTAAAGCGATAGGCAGTAGTGAATTTCTCTGATTAGGTAGGTAAAAGGGTTGATCTTTCGTTTCGTCCAGACTTTCCAGCATACCATCTTGAGAAGCAACATGGAGCCATTAATCTTATCGTTGGCAGCGTCTTTCTATGAGGCTTATGTTTTTTTTTTTTATCAGCAATAATACTCTTGCATTACGATCTCATAGTGAGTTTGTGAAAGGGAGAAATCCATACATAAAATTTGCAAAAGAGGATAAGGAGGTTATGGATCCTCAAGAATTTTCACTAAGCAAAAGGATCGGATTTTGGATGCTGATGCCCTCAATTATTGTCAGGACATCAGGATGATCTACACAAAAAGAACCATGCTATGTCTTTGCGATCGAGCAATGTTACAGGTATTGATAATGATTCTATCTTTTCTATATGGGAGACCAACAAACAAAATACTTAGGTATATTTGCCCATTTAAAATGTAATTTTAATGCTTGACAGTCAATAAGTAAGTCTTTTTAAACATTATTTTCGCATCTATTATTTTGAATATGTCCATCCGAATTTAGTATGTACTTATTATAGCTAGTCAATCAATTTATAAACCGATTTTGTAAATTAATTTCCGTTTAATATCGCTCTAACTTGTTTGCTCAGCACGTCTTCCTTATAGTGATTTTGGGTCTGCCGTTGGACAAAAAAGCTAGTATATTCCACTATAAAGAATGTTGACCCATTTGGCAAAATTTAAACGAGGACTCAGTAAAGTTACCGATTGAAATCAAATGAGAGACAAACTTTGGCTCCAAGTGGGTAGAAAATCATTCTGCCCGTGGTCAAATAAAAATATTTTGAATTCGTGAAGTAGGCGTGATAGATTTTCACAATCATTCACTATTTATGCTGAAAAAGAGATTTCGCTTATTTCAAACGCAATCTGCCACTTTTCGGCTGAAACTTGAAAACGATCTAGCAAATATTTTCCGCTAATCGATATGGAAAATCTCATTTGATTTTCCTTTGCACACTCCTTTTGTTAATATCATTTTATTTTCTTTTTGTAAAAAATCGAATTTCTTTTCTTTTCCATTTTTTCTTGTTCTTCGACCAATCGCCGGCCACAGAAATGGCTGATTTGACATCCCTGGATTAACTCATAGAAATATTATTTGCTTTAGCCCATTCCATACTAAGCTTCACAGTTTTATCTTTTGGCACACATGTAGGCACTTTCCTAAAAGGCCACCCATTCTGGTAGTGCTTTAGCCTAGGCTCGCTTAACTTTGAAGTTCTAAAGTAAAGCTTGTCGTTACGTCAAAATGCGCATCTATGAGTTAATTCTAGTTTTCACATATATATATATATATATATATATTCCAGAATTTTTTTTCCTGTTCAGTACATAGTTCGGTTCATTTTTGCCCGCTTCGCCATCCTAGAAGTCTGTCAAGAGCCGCTTCTTGTCCAGGCCCTCTGGCCTAGGCAATTGCTCTCAGATCAAGCCATTACAAGCCCACCAACTTCCGCCTGGTTCATCCCCGAACCATACACCTACTAGAGAAGGTCTCGCTCCGATACCATATTGTGACATCTATGGATTAAATCATAGAGATATTGTCCGCTTTGACCCATCTCATACCAATCCTCACGGTTTTATCCTTTGGTGTATAAGTAGGCACTTTCCAATAGGTCACTTATTTTGGTAGTGTGTGACCTCCTAGGAAAGCGCTATAGCCTAGGCTCGCTTAATTTGAAGTTCCAAAGTAAAGTTTACCATTACGTCAAAAAGCACATCCATGAGTTAATTCCAGTTTTCACACATATATCTCAAAATCATTCTCCCCATGTTCGGTCCATAATTTGGTTCATTCGTTCCCCCTTTATCATCCTAAAAGGCTGCTAGGAGCTACTCTTTGTGCAGGCCCTCTGACCCCGGCGACCACTAGCCTTAGGTGAGCTTGAGCCTCACCATAAGCCGATGAGGCTCAACCTCGCTAGATTTTGGTGAGTTGAACCTCACCAGCCTTGTGCAAAGCTCCACCTCACTAGATCCAACAAGCTCGTTCCTCACTTGTAGTTGGTCGCGGCCATCGCCGTGGCGGGCGACTAGCCAAGAAAAAAAGCAAATAGAAAAGAAAAGAAAATTAAAAATTGGATTTTAAAAAATAAATTAATTAAATATTAGAATTTAAAAAAATTAAAAATTAAAAATTTTCTTGAATTTTAAACTTTAAAAAATATATGTTTTTATAAGAACGAACATTTCATTAATCAAGAACCTGAGTCCGAGCGCCAACAATGCACGCGTGGCCTTTGTGGAATTGAGATTGATTGTCGAGGATTGGAGCTTGAGCATCGGGGCCCAAGCCATACGTTTATGGAGGCGAGCCTCGGTTGTCGGGGCATAGGGCATGGGCACTAGGGATTTGAGCCCAACCTTAATGGACCCGAGCATAAGCACCGAGGGCTTAGGCCTGGGAACCAAGATACCAACCCCGGCCTCAATGGACCCCAATTCATGCCCGAGCATCAGAGACCTAATCCCAGCCTCAATGGACCCGAGCTTGACCTTGATGGACCCAGCTTCAACATTGAAGACTCAAGAACTAGTATTGGGGCTCTTGTGTTCAAATGTAGAGTTTTGGGTTTAAGCGTCAATACCTAATTATATTTTGGAAAATGTTTTTTTGACTTTTTCAAAGAGAAAATTTGTTTCCTGAATTTAAGCATAGTTTTCCGTTGACTATGAAAAATGTTTTTCATTAACTCATTTACCTAAGCAAATTGAATGTTGAAAAATAAGGAAAATATAAAGAACAAAGCCTAATTGTCACGAATTCTTGTTACGGGGATTTCTATCAAGTTGTGATTATCTTACTCTCATTGGTTTCAATCAATGATTAAAATTCATTCGAAGATGATCGACGGCCAATTAAGCTGTTAAATATGACTTTGAAGCAAAAGTAAAATGGATTCTAATATGCCTCGAAGTCACAAGAATTTTTGCAAAACCGAGATTACTACAATAATGCGCAAATACCAGATTGGGAACAAATGAGGAAATTGCATGAAAATTTATTGAATAAGAACAAATGGCTTGGTAGCCGTGCTTGCTTGATGACTGAAATTGACCACAAACTGTTAATAGTGGAGGGACCGTTCTAAGGTTGGTAGGTTCCAGAGTTGGATTTTAGAATCTACCCTGTTAACCAATTCTCAATTTTTGGATTCTATAACCTACCATGTTTGCTTAGAAACGCCGGTTCTGGAACCTATCTTGTTTTTCTGGTCCGATTCTAGAGTCAATCTGAGAACTTGTTTATTTTTATTTTTTTCACTCGAAACCTATTCCCGGATTGATTATAACTAGTTCCAAAAATATGGAACTTGTTCCCAGACCAGTTCCAATGGAAACCAATTCTCGGACCTGCTTTTCGAATAGTCCAATTCGATTCCTAGGTAGAATCAATTTGGTTACATACCTCTAGTTAATAGAGATTATTGGAGTGCATGGAGAAAATAAAAATCTTACAAAGTACAGATTGAAAGCTTTTAGAATCAAAGATAAGTACCGGAATTAAAAAAAAAAAAAAAAACTGATCTAATTTAAAGTTTAAAGGCAAATATAGACAAAATATAATTCAAATTGATTTGTTATGAATAATCTTCTTATTTCCAAAATCCGACTACTCTTTGTGGTTTTTGAGGTCTTAATTGCTTCTATGTGTGTGTGAATATTGATAGATCTCTAATGACTGGTCTAGTTTCCTCTCTCTTTAATGGGTCTTTTTTGTTATGTATTCTGATATTTTCCCGCTAGGATCTTTAATTGCCTTAACTTGTGCACTACTCTAGGAATTATTGTAATCGGTATTGATCCATTGACTATAGTCAATCCTAGATCAATGGATTCTCATTAATTTGGTCTTCAACGTTCGTGCATGGTTCAGATTGATCACTCGTCGTCATGTGTCATATTTTTCACTGTCGCGACCTCTCCTCGAGTGCACTACCTAGGGTTTGGCTAATTGATTACTAAGCCTAAACTTAGCTCGGGCTCTTCCAAGCCCATACCAATTCGCGACTTAGGGTTTAATTTTTAGTATGCAAATGATTTTTACTTGGAGTTGCCACTAATCTATTTTTGGTGGGTCGATTAGAAACCCAAGTAAAGTAACGGAGAATTACTTTACTCCTACGAACCATAGACCATGGGATCGGAAACTTAATTACGTTAGATTTCTCTAACGCCCTTTCAGTACTTTTTTCTCTTTTTATTTGAAAAAATGACTTGCAGGCATTTGTATTGATTTTAATTTACTCCCTAATATGCAATGTGATCATGTGAGTGCGCAAAATCGCATTACTTTTGAACTAGCCATATCCCTTCCTTATTTTTGACCATGCAGATATATTTTACTTTTTGGACTAGCCACGTCCCTTCCTTTTCTTGACCATGCAAAATCGGCTGCCGCAAATACTTGAAAGATTATGTTCCTAAAACTATATGCTATGCAATTCTAATATTTTTTGTTTAGGAGTTAAAATTAATCCCTAAAGTTTTGTGCATTAAATTATGAATGATTAATCAAAATTTAGGTGTCAACATTCACTTTAACTCTACCTATTGTAAACTCACGATACATGAGTTTATTGGGCATTCCATCGATGGATCTTGTGAGTCATCATCGATGATCTTGTGAGTCATCATCCCTCATAATCAATAAGTCTTATCAGACATTCCATTGATTGAGCCTTATGAGTTAAATGTATTGTCATAACTTCATTTAGGCCATGTCAAACAAATCTTAAAATTTTCAAGGCAATTTTCTGTAAATATGGTCTATTGATTCTAAATCTAAAAGTACTTTTTCCCTCCGGGAGCTTTGAACCTAAATAACGGGATTCTAAGTAGTAAAAAATTATGAAACGTTTAACCGTCTTTACGTGTCATTTTTTAAAATTACATTTCTATTTAACCTTAAATGAAGTGAATTTTCACATTTTGAGGAACCATGAAATGAAAAGCGCCTCAACTCTTTAAACGATGAATCGACTGTTGTGATCTTGATTATATCAGTCAATTCTATTATACATTCTTTTACATTCGTTTTAGTGCAAGTAAGCTGTATTGGCCGAATCATGTAAATGATGCTCGATGCATTCCCTGTATTCCATTATTACGTCCGAACGAGCAATGTGAACTGCTTCATTCCAATTAGTGAGAATTTCACTGTATATTTGAGCTTAGCGCATGCGCAAGAAAACAGGGAAGTACGGAAGATGGAAAAAAGGAAAATTGCTAAGAGAGGAGAGGAGAGGAAGGAGCTCATGATCCTCGTTGGTCGGTCGGTCGGTCGGTTTTTGGCAGGACCCGCCCTTTCCGTTCTGGGGACACAACTGTTAATCGTTTCAACCTAGATTTGAATTCTTCACACCTCTGCAGGGAAACCCAGCTACAAATACACGTTTTTGTCGATCCGGCGAGGGGTGAAGCATATGGGATGGACGGAAGAGGGGCCAACCGGCGGAAGGGTTTCTCTCAAGACAGTTTCAACGAGTCATTGAATGGATTTCCGTCAAAAGATTTTGTGTTTGCTGAGACCATTCTGTTGACTTGGTGACGATGGAGAAGCAGGACGCTTATACACGATGGCGGAGGATAGGAGCAGCAGCACACATGGGAGTGTAGAAATTTCTCTACATAAATAACTAATTAATCAAGAATAATTAGATTCATATATGATTGTAAAACACCAAAACTTATATGTATAGCAGAATTAAAACATATCTGTTTAAGCCATAACTTACTTGATGAAAAACGAGATCAAGCGACGGTGTCGGTGATCATCGGAATGCCGGATCTTCCTCTCTATGACCTATTTCGGTATAGCGAGCTTTAATGGGATTCGGCGGCGATAGGTATAACCTACCCTTTTATATAGGCTAGAGAGGGGACCTAGCAAACCCTAATCAATAGTGTGTTAAGCTGGGCCCTCCCATTATGGGCTTCGGTTAAACACAATTGCCTACACTTTCTTTGCTCAACTAGGCCCATAATTAATAGATGCCAAAACCTAATTCAATAAGATCACTTGAGGGTTCAAAATATATTGAAATATCCATTAACCCGATTATATAAAATAGAAAATTAATTAATTAATGTAAGCCCATTATAGGAAATTTCTAACATTCTCCCACTTGGGCTACATTAATTAACTTATTTTATTTTTGAAAACAATTTTATTTTGAAAACGACACTCTCGGGTTAATAACTGAAAATTTGTTTTATGTGGCCACAATTTTGAAAAATAATATTCCAATAACGGTATCTCAAAACCAATCAAATCCTATATAATCCCATTATAGGACTATGGCGATCAACGTGTTAAGAAAATACCATAGCACATGACCTTCCATAATCACATATAATAAGCATTATATTTTCATGGATCATGGGCCTAGTAGTGTAGTAAGAAATAGTGCCAACACGTGATCAAAAAATATGCACTATTTCTTATCGGTCCTCAATGCAATTTCTCAACGACATGAAACTGCATTAGCGCAATTTCTAAACAACATGAAATTGCACAACTATGTCACAATCCAACATGAGATCTCATAATTAGTGACATCCAGTCGTCTTTAAACTAAAATTTATTTAAAGATACTGTTTCATATTTCCATTTCTCAGTCGACAGGAGAAATGATAACAATAAAATGATGATCATCAAAAGTAAATGCTTTAATAAACATTATAAAAGCATTATAAGTTTCCATATAACTATAATAGCTAGAAATACAAATTATATAGCTCCCACTAACAAAAGAGATCAAAAGACTCTAAAACACCCATATTCCTTACATGATCTTTAAATAAAATGGGTCGTAAATCTTTTGTTAGATGATCAATTAACATGGACTCAGTTCTGATATTCTCAATCACAATGTCTCCCTTTTTTACTAAGTCTTTATCATTATAATATTTGATCCAGTTAACATCTCAACCGTGACATTGTTGTTGTTCACAACAAAAGTAGCTGTTTGACACACATAATGCAATATGGTCAATTATGGGCAATAATCAATTCCATAAAATAATTAGTACATTATAAACTCCCCTTTTGGCAGAGCGTATAATACACTATTATTTTCCACAGATTAACAACAACAAGGAGAATTACATATAATTGTCAATGATTCATCCCCTTTGGGCAGACAAATCATTTAAATTATACATCTCCATGATATCAATATATAGAGATAGATAAGGAGAATTACATATAATCTTCAAAGATCCATCCCCTTTGGGCAGACAAATCCTTTAGATTATACATCTCCATTATTCCAACATAGAGGGGAATTACACATAACTCTCAAAATTTATCCCCTTTAGGCAGATAAACCATTTGAGTCACACATCCCCATCAATCATCTCTAATATATCAATAGAGAGGGGAATTACACATAACTTTCAAAAATTTATCCCCTTTGGGTAGATAAATCTTTTTGAGTCATACATTCCCAGCTTCTAATTTTGGAATTTATCTTCATGCAATTTTTAAATTAATATACACAATAACCCCATTTGGGTAGGTGATTGTATATACTAATTTTTATCAACAAGGAACTTCAATAATTTACAAACTTTAACAATTTGTAAATAATGTTCCATTTAATCAATGCCCAAAAATTCATCAAACAATATGAAGCACTTTACGACATGTGCTTCCTAAGATCATATTGCATTTATCAAACAACAATTTTTGCCACAATTTTATGTGCCTATTTCTATAATTAAACATATAAGATTATCTAGTTAAACTCAAGCAAGAAAGTATAGATAATCTATGCTAAATTAGGGAAAGTGAATATTGTCATCTTATCCCTCATACCCTATAATAAATTTCCATAAATTAAAAATTGGAAAAATAGGCACAAAATTATTTTTCATGGAATTAAATTTGGATAACAATAAATAATTCCAAATAAATATTTAAATATGCCAAAATTAAAATTTACCATACCAAAAATCATAAATTAAAAATTAGGCATATTAAAAAAAAATTGAAACGGGCCTTGGAGGACCCTACACTTGCCCTACACGTCATTCCGTGCACGTGGGGCTAACAACTTGGTTGCACTACATCAATAAGTTTTGCTGATATCAAGGCAAACTATTGGAGAGTGTTATAATTCATTTAAGACCTCACACTTCACACATGATGGAGGCAAACACATGGAGGAACGCAATCCTGCACTAGCTATAGGCACATGAGCATGACAATTGAAATTTACGGTGTCAAAGGAGAAGTGAGGATAGCTCAAAATCTATTATCTCAGGTGCTTATTCAAATTAGCTAAATCTCATTAACACCAAACAATAGAAAGACTTGAAACCAAACTAATTTGATAGCCTGACGGAGAGATGACGATAACAGTGAAAGATAAAGGGAGCTCGTCAATGCACATGAATAAATTTATTGATGCAATATAACACTTATTAGCACTACATAACACTATTTTCTCTACAGTATTATGTTATACTAATGTTTCAGGAAGTAGTGGACAATTGCCCACTTCTTATACGTGGCTTTATATTAAGCATAGACAAAAGCCAAGTGAAAAGTAAGCCCATCTCCACTGATGTAGCCCAAGAAATTAATGAAGTCGATATTTGTTCAAATAGCGACAATGCTACCAATCCTTCATGAAGACTATCCTTTTCATCAAATAGTTTATATTTTAATCACAGCAACCACAAAGTAGGCAAATATAACAGCAGTCATCGCATCTAGACCGTGAAATTCCTAAAAATAAGTTATTTCTCGCAAAAAAAAAAATCAGGGAAAGCAATCCATCATTTAATATATTAGGCACATGCTAGAGTCATGATGGTAACCATAACAATAGGTATAATTAGATCCTCCAAATACATTTGCCAGATAAAGGCTTTTATAACCTTCTAAGGTAGAACCACTATATGAATCTCTCCATCATTAAAAAAAAAGTTAGCCAATTGCAACTCTCCGAAATAATCTACTCATTAAACAAGTAACTAGCATTGACGGCAAAGCAGTCAACCAAGGCCAACAACGGGAGCAATTATTCCAGATAAAAATTATCCTTTCTATGAAAGAACTAAGCAATTGGTGGGTTCTTTCACAACTTGAAAATAATGATACAATTAACACATATACAAATTGAAGCTCATTGCAGAGTCGAGCACCAAGCAGAATTAGTATCATCCCTGAAATTACTAATTGTTTTTTTTTAGAGAACATATAGGATACCAAACAAGTGCTTAATGATCTAATTATACAACAAGTAGAAAACATCCTTCAAAGCATGATCAACTGATATCCAACATTCACATCACATGCCACGATGAGCAATACTCACTTACAAATGCCTGCTAAAAGTTCTTATAATGAAGGTCTAGCCCACAAAAGAAGCCGTACAACCTTTTCTTCCTCATGCCTACTTAACCCAATGAGCAGAAGGCCATCTAGCACAATATGAGCAATCAATTTGCTCCCAGCAATAGAAGGATAGGGATTACCGATGCTTTTTTGACTCATTTTACTATGCAAAACATCACAATTGACAGAAGACAGAACAAAACAATTGCGGCAATATAAGGGTGATTACTTTGAAGGGATCGAGATCAATAACAAAACAAGAATGGTCAATCTATGTCATTTAATCCGATATCAAAAGGGCTCTTAAGCCAATTCCTACGGTCCGACCTCCTAAAATACTTCGGTTAGTATGCACAGTTTCTTGTTACAGGCCTCACGTAAAGCAAGAACAAATCACACAAAAGTAGAGGACATTCTCTCTCTGTGTGACCTCCGTCAAATCCAATAAAGAAGTATCTCCAGTTTCACCCCATCTAGAGGCTCTACATTTGCATCGTCGGGTTTGACAACTATTATTCAAAACAATGATGGACTCAATGTCTCAACCATGACGCTACAATTAACAACAGGTGAGGAGATCATGGGAAAGAAAAGAAGAACAAGCTAGATTGCCGCATTTTCTTCTACATGTATATAATCAAATAGAGCCTATTATTCAATCCAATAAAATCCATACTACTTTCCGGTAATCATTCCATATAATCAAACGAAAAAAAAAAAAATTCATGTAGACCCTGTCTTACTAAAGAAAAGGTTAAAAAAAAAAAGTGAAAACTACCTGAAACTCCAACCAAGGCAAACCACCACAAGCTGGAACCAAGAATCAAACTACACATATAGATCGAGAAATACAAAAACCAGACCCAATCAATTAGTGCACTCAATCACGCATGGGAAGCAAAGGGATCCGTCATCAACCATAGAGCCGAGCCTCAATTCACTCTAATAGACGGCTAAAAACCCGTAGATAGGCGGCAACACAGGCACCCGTAAAAGCCAAGAAAACCAACGGATAAAGTCCAAAACCAAACAAAATTGGACTGAAAACAATCTACTCAAGAAACAACATGGGTTTGTGGGCAACAATTGAAAGGGAACATATCGAGACCCAAAAAAAACGCATCTTCCGAATCTAAATCACATTGAACTCAAGAATCACAATATAACAATACCCATATAATAATTGCTTACATACATCATTCAATTAAAAAAAAAATTCAAAATTTTTAGAACCTTTTCAAAATTATGAATTCAAGAATTTCGAATTTCTCAATATATGCTCAATGAAATTATACAAATTATATATGGTGGGAACAATCTCGACGTGTAGAACAAAAGCCCTAAAATTTCAAAATCGATTGATCTATGCAGAAGGTTTTCATCCACTAATTATGCTCCAAAAAATCCAAAAATATTATATGTCGAAATTAAGACCTATATGAACATTTTTCATGAGGAGTCGACCTCTAGATCTCAACACAGAAATTGAAAAAAAAAAAATCGATAAAAGCAATAGGTGGACAACATGCATAGCAGAACTGAACAGAAGATTTTACAGATTACTAAATTGACTTTGGATGATGATTTTGGATAGCAACTGACACCGGATCGGGGTGTTCTTTGGCTTGTTGGAAAGCTCTTCAAGTTGACTTCGAATATTGTGAAGATGTCAAACACTAAAAAGCTTGTTTACTAGCTTGTTTCCCGACATATGCATAGAGAGGTTTATCATAGATCCGAAATTGCAAAATAACGATCATCCAAAAAATCAATCATATCATCATCATCATAACTTATCTCTTCAATTCTAATGCATTATTTTTACCTATTAAATAAGTACTTTGATTTGATTTGATCCCACAAAAAAAAAAATTTGATTGACTCGAAGTCACATAAGAAATTGTAAATCACAAGCTGATATAAGCTCAAACCAAAAGAAACAAACACGATAAACAACATATCGGATTTGTTAAAATAAAAAAAAATTGGGTTATACAATCATATATGACCTGCTCTGATACCACATGTAGAAATTTCTCTACATAAATAACTAATTAATCAAGAATAATTAGATTCATATATGATTGTAAAACACCAAAACTTATATGTATAGCGGAATTAAAACATACCTGTTTGAGTCATAACTTACTTGATGAAAACGAGATCAGCGACGGTGTCGGTGATCTATCGGAATACGGATCTTCCTCTCTATGACCTATTTCAGTATAGCGGCTTTAATGGGATTCGGCGGCGATAGGTATAACCTACCCTTTTTATAGGCTAGAGGGGGACCAGCAAACCCTAATCAATAGTGTGTTAACTGGGCTTCCCATTACGGGCTTTAGTTAAACACATTGCCTACACTTTCTTTGTTCAACTAGGCCCGTAATTAATAGATGCCAAAACCCAATTCAATAAGATCACTTGAAGGTTCAAAATATATTGAAATATCCATTAACCCGATTATATAAAATAGAAAATTAATTAATTAATATAAGCCCATTATAGGAAATTTCTAACAAGGAGGCCATGTGAAAATATCTCCTCGTGGCAAGAAAACCCAAAGTGAGATTTTGCCATCTCCATGGTTCCAGTCTTGGCATGCGGGGTGACTATAGCGAGACACGGGGGGATTAGGAAAAATACGCCCAAAGAACCGCCCACAAACGTCAGCCACCGCCAACCTTCTACGTGTCTGGAACTTTCAAAGTCTCCATCTCCTGGTTCGTCGTAGGGGAAACTTCTCTGATGCCACATTCCCAGTTGCACCATTATCACATGTTTAGTGGAAATTCCCCCGCGCTCTCCCTTGAGAAAAATGCTTATCACGGTAAAAGCCAGCGAATACTCCGACTTCTCCCAGTTGCAACCATTATTACGCGTGCTCGGATCATGTTCACTAAAGCCATAGGATTTCAAGACTTTTAGGTGGAAGGAAAACCATATGTATATATATTTTTAAAAAAAAAAAAAGCATATAAGGCTCGTCATTGAGCAATATAAAATATTTCAATTTGTACAAAGCAATTCCCATTCTTATTTTTTTAAAAAACTTAAATTGCTTGGAATTTTGTAAATCCTAAAGCACACTAATAATCAAAGTCCACTGTTGGTTTGTTCATGTATCTATTTATTTTGCAACGAGGCAAATGACCATCATTTCGAGCCCAATTTCCTAGTTTGGATCTTAAATTTTTATAATTGTTTGATGTTAAACTTTTAAAATCTTACGTTTAAGATCTACGGCCATTTTGAAATATAGTTGTGATTTATAACCTATTTTGCGCGAGATAACTTGTTATTTAAATAATATTATTGTAGGTTTCATTTTAAGTGTGAATATCTGACTATTTTGTCGATTTGGCTTTGAAGTTTAATGTCAAATTAGTGGTTGATCTAGGACGGATTTGGAGAATAATTGAGCATTATCGAGACGAGTTTGAGATGGAGCCAATCACCCCGAATATATCCCACTTCGACTCTCAATTCTGCTTAATCATGCCCCTCCTTAATCACACCCCTCGGTCATTTAGCATACCATTTCTATATAAAGAAAGTTCAAACAGTCAACCCAAAAGCTCAAGTTATTAAGTTGAAGGAAAATTATGTATATATTATAAGGCCCAATCAAATATAATAGTCAAGTGATGCAGTATAATTTTCTTTTAAAAGCTCCTCTCATGTGTAAACCAGTCTAAAACTATATGGAAGAAAGGCACATGAAATGATCAAGTGACATGGAATAATAAGCTAACATATACTCATATGTTAGAAAGTATCAATACTTTTCGAGAGCCTTTATATCATGTCGGACACTCCGACGTGTGTTTGGTACTCTCCAACACTTGGTCAACATATGTCTAAAAATCCGACATCCGGTCAACTCTCTCAATACTCTCAGATACTCGAGTTTGGAATTCCGACACATGATTCATACATATACAGATTCAATTTTAAAAATTTCAATAAATGAGATCAAAATATAAATATGTAAAAATAATAAAAATAATAAAATAGGAAATAAGAAAAATCTAGTCTTCTCTTTTTTTTCCAACTCCCACTTCCCGTGACAGACAATTCACTCCCCCAAGTTTGTCTTTTTTTCTCTTCTCTTCCAACGTGCTTTGACATGCAAGTCCAGAATGTGGATTGATTTTTTTTCCTCTAAGTTTTATGAATTATTAGAATTGCGTTGAATTTATCAAATTGAATAATAAATGATATTAATGAATAATGAATTAATGTTTTTAGTGGAAATTCATTTTATGCTCTTTTATTATTATTTATTTATTTGTGAATTTGAATCGAATTTATTTAATTGAAATAATTATAAAAATGATAATTTATCATATATATATATATATATATATATATATAGTTAATATACAACGTATCCCAATGTTGTGGGATTCTCTATTTTTTGAGAAACAAAGTGTCGGCGTGTCGTCTCGTGTCGTCTTGTGTTATGTTGTGTCACGTGTCGCGTGTTGCGTTTCGGTGTCGATACTACTTAGCTCATAATACAAGGTCTTAAAGGCGACGAACGAAAGCCTGTGAAATTGAAGAATTTGGATTCGCATACATGCAAAATAAACTTAAGGCAAGAAGGATCAATGCGGAAGCCTAGTTCTAAGATCACGCAAGAATATCCAACCCAAAAGCTTATTCCCTATCTACAACTGATATCCCTAACACCTTCGCGTTGAATATTTTAGCATGATGATTTCACCGTGAACCCTTTTATTTGTTCTTCGATGTGCACTAGATTTTAAACACGAAGAATTCTCACACTCGTCTATGACTTACTTATGTCAATTCATCATGGATGACGCAAGCAATTACGATAAAAAAACACCCATTTGAATTAAATGGTGGAATTTTCATTCTGCCTCCGCCCGCAGTGGCCCACCATCCAAAAGCATCCGCTTATAAGTAGTCCGACGTTCGGTATTATCTCCCAACATCGTCCTTGGATTGAGAGCTGACTGAAAGGTAGCTCACCTCTTAATTCAGTAAGGAAAAACAACTTCAACATACAGACATCGATGGAATTCACGAGTGAGAAAAAACGCGAGATACTCTCAAGTATTGCCAGGAATGACGGGCACGGTGAGCATTCTCCGTACTTCGACGGATGGAAGGCATACGATCGGAACCCCTTTCACCCAACTCAGAATCCTGATGGAGTCATCCAGATGGGTCTTGCCGAGAATCAGGTCTGGTAGTTGCAAAAGCTCTTTGTTATGATAATCTGCTTTCAGTGATGATAAATATGAAGTTGCCGAAAGACTGTAGCATGCATTGCCCTATCGCACATTTCTTGCACACATGGCTTCGCAACTTTTTTAATGGTATCCATTTTCACCTTGTTCTGCATTATCGTTTGCAGCTTTCCTTCGATCTTATAGAAGAGTGGATAAAGAACAATCCTACAGCATCCATTTGCACTCCCGCTGGGGTTGGCAAATTCAAGGACGTTGCCAATTTCCAAGACTATCACGGCCTCATGGAATTCAGACAAGTAAGTGTAGACAGCCAGAGAGTAAACATCGTTTCACGAATTTAAAGGAAATTCTATTGCCTTTGTTACTTACTAGAAGGACATTACCTTGCTTCTCTCAGGCTGTCGCCAAGTTCATGGGAAGGGTCCGACGTGGTAAGGACACATTCGACCCGAACCACGTCGTCATGAGCGGTGGAGCAACTGGAGCAAGCGAGACGCTCATTTTTTGCTTGGCTAATCCTGGGGACGCTTTCCTCGTTCCTTCCCCATATTATCCAGCGTAAGGATTCATGCTCCCATCTAGTCTTCTGCTCTCTGTATTATTTCACGTAGTGGTTAACTCACGTATAGCCTTGATGAATAATCCGAAAAACATGCAGTAGGGTCCGTGCAGGGTTAAAAGAATAAAACTCTGCAGAAAATTACCATTTTTCCCTTACTTTAAAAAGAAATAAAATATCAACAAATAGTCATCGAAGAAAAGTAAGTTCCGGTGAACAGCTCATCTGAATCGAATGGGAACAAACAAAGGAAAGCTTCAGAATTCAAGTCCAGGGAAATTATGCTTGCCCAAATAGTGCCTCAGATTCCTCTGGGAATTACTTCGTCTGTACTAAGAGAGATCAATGTTTCCAAGTCTAAAAATGTTGCTGTTTTGGCCTGGGAAAGTGTTCAGGTCAGAGTGACGATAAACGCTAATAGAACTTGGTAGTAGTCGTTGGTCGAGCAGAGAAATATGAAACAGATGCTGCATCTTGATGAGCTGATCATAGCA
Source organism: Corymbia calophylla (assembly GCA_014182845.1). NCBI lineage: Eukaryota > Viridiplantae > Streptophyta > Magnoliopsida > Myrtales > Myrtaceae > Corymbia > Corymbia calophylla. Next base: position 24,037,480 of record CM024697.1, on the reverse strand, counting down.
GATTTGAGTTGACTAAGACCAAAACTTCCGCATGGTTGAAAGCACGAGTTAATTCCAATAACTTTCAAACTTAACAACCAAGTTCATTTTTGCTAACCACTGCAGTCAGAGATGGAAAAGAGTCCAGCCCTTCGCCCTGAATTTTCCAAGCAGTCCAAAATCAATTCCCCTAATCTTACCAAACCTTTAGAAGACAGAAGAAAAAGTTAAAATTCTCTTCTTGCAACGTAGCTTTTAGTCTCATAATCTTTCATCAGACCTTGATTCTGTTTAACATATTTTAATATGAATTCTTCGCTACTTTTCCACCAACTTTCTTACATTTTCATGCTTGGTAATTTCAAATGTCCGTTGTCGGAAAAATATGACACTGACCACTTAACAATTTCTAAAGCTTGTCATGACATTTGTTAAGTATGTTTATTCTAGTGTATAATTGTCCTATGATTTAATTCTCATGTGCTCGTCTCTCATGTTTCGAATTCTTTTACCTCAGATTTGATAGAGACATAAGATGGCGCACTGGCGTACGGCTAATTCCGGTTCCCTGCGACAGTTCCAACAACTTCCAAGTGACCCTGGCACAGATGGAATCAGCATACACCAAGGCCATAGAAGACAACATCAACGTAAAAGGAGTGATCTTAACGAACCCATCAAACCCGCTTGGGATCACTTTGAGCAAAGAAACGCTGACCAGCCTGTTGAGCTTCACTTTCGAAAAGAACCTCCACATGGTGTGCGACGAAATATACTCGGCCACAGTCTTCAATTCCCCAGCCTTCACGAGCATCTCGGAAGTAATGCAAGAGACCGAATGCAATCCTGATCTTGTCCACATTATCTACAGTTTGTCCAAGGACCTGGGGCTTCCTGGCTTTCACGTCGGCATAATTTATTCCTACAATGATCAAGTGGTCAACTGCGCAAGGAAAATGTCGAGTTTCGGGTTGGTCTCTTTGCAGTCTCAGCATTTGCTTGCTTCCATGCTCTCTGATGAGGTCTTTGTCAAGAAATTCCTAGAAGAGAGCTCCAGGAGGTTGGCCAAGAGGTACAGTCGCTTTGTCGAAGGACTCACGCAGGAGGGCATACATTGCTTGGAAGGGAACGCCGGTCTTTTCTTTTGGATGGATTTGCATCACCTCCTGAAAGAACCGACGCACGATGCCGAGATGGAGCTGTGGAGGGTGATCATAAAGGATGTGAAGCTCAATGTGTCGCCCGGGTCCTCTTTCCATTGCACGGAGCCTGGGTTCTTCAGGGTTTGCTTTGCGAATATGGATGATCACACGGTGGAAGTGGCGCTTAAGAGGATCAAAGAGTTTGTGTCTAATGCAATGGAAGTGGCGATGCTAAGAAACACTGGCGAAAGAGGAATCTCAGCCTGAATTTTACGTCCAGGAAATGCGATGAGAGCTTGATGTCTCCTCACCAGAGAATGCCCCTCACTCACCAATGCCTCAATCACCCCTGGTTCGAGCGAGGACTTGAAAGGGGCCATCCTGGATTCGTTATGCTATATTTAGAGAAGTGATCTTAGCGATTCTGTAGAATAAGCTTCCCCCAAATTCTTAGGATTGAGTTGGGGCCCAACCGCTTCTTTTTTTCATTTTATTTTTTCCCATTTGCTTGGATGTTTTATCTCAAAATGGATAGGAATTTCAGGACGTCACATGTTGTGTCGAGTGCTGCGTGTTAGTATCAGTGTCACTTAGGCAAGCAGTGCTTGATCAGTAGCCACATGATTCGAGCCTTCATTCACCTCATAGTAGCCAATCAATCCCATCATCCTAAGTATCTGAAGAGGAACACAAATAACATCAAAATGTGACCACACTTCAAACACTGCATTTGCTAATATCTATGGAACCATAGATAAATTTGCTAAATCTTATGCCACTAATGAGGCCATCCCTATGTCCACTACAGGTTTTTCAAGAAGTTAGTATGCATAATTACATTTCAATCAGTCCTTATCATCATATAAGCCGTGATAATGAGATAATGCAGCTGTTGCAGAGAGATAATCATAAGTGATATCTTAGGGAGCACCTCCATAACTCTATTTATATGCAATTACAACAGTTGTAAATTAAGTAGACCCAATCAAACCCCTAATAAGAGGTTATCAATATGACAAAATTGAGTTTAGGGCATGTTTGGTAACCCTCCGAGAATAATTGATTCTATTCTTTTGTTCCGGAATATATTTGAAACAAAAATCCGTTTGGTAAATTTTTGTTTTGGGAATAATTTGTTCCCAAGAATAAATTTGGAATAGAATCAAGAATAAAAAAAAATTGCCTCTTGCTCTCAGGAACAATTTTGAGATTCAATTTTCACTCTCTCTTTTTTCCTCTCTTCTCTTTTTTCCCTTCCTTTTATTCTCCTTCTTCCTCCTCCTAACCCACTACCACCCCATCACCGCCCCATTGCCGCCCCCCGACTACCGCTGTCGTCAGTGAGTGGCTAGGCAAGATTCAATGAGCTCGCCAAAGCCTCACTTGGCCAAGGCGTGGTCTGGCAAGCTCGCTGGAGGCTTGCCTGGCCACCAACGAGCCTCGCGCAGCCTCGGCAAGATCAACCCTCGACTAGCTAGGCTAGCCTCACCAGGCTACCGGCAAGCTTGTTGAACCTTACCCTAGCCTAGCGAGGCTCTAACAAGCTCATTGGACCTTGCCTAGCCGCTCGCTAGCTACGGGCGGCGGCGGCGGCGACTACCCACTAAAAGAGTAAGAAGGAGAGAAAAGGAAAAAAGAAAAAAAAGAAAAAGAGAAATATAATAAAATTATAATAAAAAGTATTTAAAAATTAAAAGAATCAAAAAAATTGAAGACTCCTACCAAACGCATTTCTATTCCGAGAATAAAAATTTTGAACAATTTACCAAACACTTTTAAAAACTTAGAAATTGTTTTCGGGAGCAGAATAAAAAAGAATAATTTCTGACCAAAAATTGTTCTCAGAAGTATAATGGTTACCAAACGGCCGTTAGTATCATGTTTGAGATGCTTAATGGTTTGGCGTTTGATTTGAGCTAGTTTCACATTTACTTGTTTAGCTCTCAATAGGACTGATCATAGCAGATATCACGAAAGCATCCATCTCCTTAAACTCATTGAATTCGTTTATAACGCTAATTTTACCAGTCCGGAGTTATGGACTGTTGGGTTCTTATTCTCACTCTTTCTATGATTGCTCTTTTTCCATTTCTTGGCAAAAAAAAAAAAAAAAAAGAACGGTAAAAAGCCAAACTGCTTTCCTTAATGAGAAGAAATAAGGTGATGCAATTCCTACTCATCTGTACATAAACACTATTCTGTCCAATGAAAATGGATCATGACCCAAAATATTAAAGCCATAGGGGTGATCACATTTTACTTCATTCCAGCTAGTCATACCCACACCACATTCATCATCACGGCGAATATAAATTCTGCATATTTTCAGTGGAGAAGTCCCCGCTTTCTTCCCTATTTTTCCACAAGACAGGACAAAACAATACCATACCACGAAGCAATCGACATTACATGGAGAAAATTCAACGGACCGAAAGCGGGGAAGATTGATGAAGGCTCCATTTGGTTATTACGGCCAATGAATTGGTTCCAAGGTGCATTTTGGGAATGGTGCATATAGACATTACGAGCCACTAAAGGACACAAAAATGGGTACTTCTATGATGCGGTACAAAGCCAACCAACGCCACATCCTTTTCTCTGTTCTTTTGACTCTGTTCATGTATTGTGATTCTTGGCCAATTTGACATCATGCTTTTCCCCCCACCTCATATCTTGTTTATCTTCATACTTCCATTTAACACGTTTTCTCTAGTTAGAAATGTTACATCAATTTTCCAGTGATGCGAAGTGATATGAAAAGTGATGGCTGTGGATCATAGGAAGATTATGTGAAATATTACTTGTATGCATGCTTCATTTTAGTAGGAGGATTTATATTAGACTCTATGTTAAAAAGCTCAAAAGCACGTGGGACCTCCCAAAATTAGCAACTTGTCTCAATAATGAGCGCACTTTTTTTTTTTTTTGGTCAAAAATATTGATACTTTCATTACTAAAGAAGGAGGTGAGATACATCAGAACATAAAATTTCGAAAAGGCTCGATGGGGGGTATTGGACCCAGTTGCCCGGTAATGCTTGTCGACGTTGGGCCTTTGCTACCCAATCCGCTGCCCTATTCGCATCTCTTCCGTAGTGAATTTGATGGGCCTCAAGTTTGCTAAGAGGCCCCTGGGCTTCTTGAAGATGGGTTTGTATTTCCCAGTCAAAGTGAGCTTCCATGTTCGGCGTTTGCAGCTTTGTGGGAGAAGTGACTTCGATCGCGATTGCACTTATCTCCCTCAAGTTCAAGCCTGGTCCGTCTCCACCTCCTAGCTGAGGGTTTCTTTTTCTGCCTTTTCTTCCGTCGATAGCCATCGAGGGTTTCGAGGACAGCTACCGCTTTGCTTGGATCGGCGATTCAACCATGACCGAGCGTGCAAAACCGGCGATCATTCTCGCCTTTCTTTGTCTCGCAGCACCCGCAACGGCAGGTTGCTCTGTTCTCTCGGCAAAATGACCCGTCGACATTCCATTTAAGGGAACCGCGGGCTAGGGGTGTCCATATAGCAGGTGAGTCCGGTTGTTGAGATGGGTTTATGTTTTTTCGGAACAGCCCTGTACTGATGTTCTGGTGTTGAGCGATGGCTGACTCGATTAGGAGCACCAGCTAAAGTCTCTATCCACGGAAGATGAGAGCGTTCCTTCCGCGCCAGATCTGCCACAAAATCTGTGTGAGGAGCTCGAAAGGGATGGTGTTGTGCTGAAATTTGTCGATCCACTCTTCGATTCGGTTGACATGCCTCGATTTATGTCGATCTTGATTTCAAGGTGTTTCCAGACTTGTTCGAGACCATGGGCGAGAGGAGGAACAAATGCTCGCTCGTTTCGGGTTGGTTTGGCACATTTCGCACCGATCATGAGGTAGTATATTCCTTTTCCGCAAGTTCTCCCTTGTTGGTAGCATTATGACATAATTGCCATAGGAAATGTTTTAACTTTGGTTGTATTTTGGCTTGCCAAATGCGACGCCATAATCTTGGTGGTGTCTCGAAAATGAGGAGGAAGCTTCGTGGTGTTTGGGGCTGCTTTTGTATGGATTGTATGCACTGATATGCGCTTTTTACTGTGTACATTCCGGTCTTGTTTGGTGTCCATACTATATGGTCTTCTGTCCTGTTTTTGCTTAGTGGAATCGAGAGTATTTCTGTGGCTATTTCCTGGTCAAATAGGTTCCGAATTCTGTCTTCCTGCCATGACATGTGTTCTGTGTCTATTATTTCCGACACCATTTAGGGTCATCTCTATTTGCTAGGCCATTTAGTATTCCCCTAGGCAGCCACATATCCTCGCGAATATTCACCTTCTCACCATTTCCGATAGTCCACCTCAATGAAGGGAGGATAGTATTTCTCCCTGTTAATATGCTGAGCCATCCCCAAGAGGGGTTGCTACCTCTTCCAGCCTATAATAGGTTCCTTTGTGGGTAGTACAGGCCTTGATATACCTGGCTCCATAGGGTGTCCGGCTGATTGAGCAGCCTCCAAGCTTGCTTCCCCAACATAGCTTCATTGAAAGTGATGAGGTCTCGGAAACCAAGTCCCCCCTTTGCTTTCCTTTCTTTTAATATTTCCCATCGTTTCCAATGGATTCCTTTGTGCTGGTCATTCGTTTTCCACCAAAAATCAGCAATTTTCCTCTCGATTGCCCGACATATGGATAGCGGAATTTTAAAAACTGACATGACATACTGGGGTATCGCTTGTACGACTGCTTTTATCAACACTTCTTTCCCTGCTTTCGACAGTAAATTTTCTTTCCAGCCCTCTAGTTTTTTGTTCACTCTAGCAATAATCCAGGCAAACATTTCCTTTTTTGATCTACCCCAGTCCGAGGGAATACCCAGGTATTTCCCTGTTTTTTCCATTTCAGCAACTCTCATCTCATTTGTCAAGCTTTGCTTCAGGGTTATTGGGCAATCTTTACTAAAAAACATACCTGATTTATTTAGGTTAATAGTTTGCCCCGAAGCATAGCAGTACTGGTTAAGGACAGCAGCAAAATTCTGGCATTCTGAAATTTTCCCATCCATAAATAGGATAAGGTCATCCGCAAACATAAGGTGGGTCAAGGTTGGGCATGCTCTGTTTAATCTAATACCTTTAAGGCTGCCTTCTGCCATTGCTTTGTGCAGGAGATGGGATAGAGTATTTGCTACTAGGATAAAGAGGTAGGGGGATAGTGGGTCGCCTTGACGAATTCCTCTTGATGGCTTAAAGTACGGTAGAAGCTGCCCATTGATTTTAACACTGTAGGAGACAGTAGAGACACACTGCATAACCAGCGCCACCCAAGTACCACTGAAACCCATCTTGGTTAGACAAGCCTCTAGGAAGTCCCACTCGACTCGGTCATAGGCTTTTTTCATATCCAGCTTTAGAATCGCTTGGAATTTTCTTTTCCGCTTTCTTGTTCGGAGCTGGTGTAGTACCTCTTGTACTAGTAGTATATTATCCTGAATCATTCTCCCTTCTACAAATGCGCTCTGTTCCATAGTAATCAGTTGTGGGAGATATGGCTTTAGTCTATTAGCCAGCACCTTCGAAATAATTTTGTAAGTGAAATTGCATAAACTGATGGGGCGAAACTGATCCACTTGTTCTGGGCTGTGAACTTTCGGTACAAGGTTAATGATGGTTTTATTCATTTCTAGGTTTAGGGTACCAGATCTCCAAAACTGGGCAATTTCAGCATAAATATCATGGCTGATTTCGTTCCAGTGATGCTGAAAAAAGAGTCCATTGAGCCCGTCTGGTCCAGGTGCTTTTAGTGCTCCCATTTGGAATGTAGCCCGCTGAATTTCCTCTAAGGTAACTTCCCTGGTTAGTGCTTGGTTCATTTCTTCTGTTACTAGGCATGGTAGCTGGTCTAATACTGGCTGGATATGTCTAGTCCCCACTGAAGTATATAGCTCTTTGAAGAAACTGGCAGCCATTTGCTTAATCTGATTTTGGTCGCGTGTCCATTCACCATTTGGATTTTTTAGCATGGTGATACGGTTTCTCTGTCTTCTTTGCACCGTAGTTGCATGAAAAATTTGTGTTTCTGTCTCCCCACTTAAGCCATTGGACACGGACCGCATCCCCAAGTATAATTCCTCCTGGCACCATAGTCGTTCAATTTCCCGTTTCAATTTTTGAACCCTTCCTTTCATAACTCATTATTATATCATTGACGAGTTGCTGCAATTCTTCCTTAAGGGTTTGATGGTGTTACGGGCATTGGAAAATTTCCTTTTTACTCCATGTACGTAGCTTGGTTGTTATCCTTTTTAATTTTTGGCTGAGGTCTCCCTCCCCTGCAGGTTTTTCCAGCCAGGATTCTTTCATCACATGCTCATATTCTTCATCCGCTAGCCAGTACGCTTCAAATTTGAATTCTTTTCTGCTTTTTTCCACCTGAGGTGTTAAATCCAGCAATAGAGGGCTGTGGTCTGACCCCACTGCGGGTAAGGCGAACACCTCCGCCTCGGGGTACTCTACTCTCCACTCTATGTTGCTTAGAACTCTATCCAGTTTTTCTTTCACATGTTCTCCTCCTTCTCTATTGTTTGCCCAGGTAAAAGCGCACCCCTTATTGTCAATAGTCATTAGTCCACAGGAGTCTAGAAAGTCTTGAAAAGCTTTCATTCTGTAGTTTTCAGCCCCTCTTTTACCCACTTTTTCCCACACATACAGCACCTCATTGAAATCCCCCAGACACACCCAGGGACCTTGGAAGGGATTTTGAGTTGTTGAAATATCACCCCATAATTGTAGTCTTACCTGGAAATCAGTAGGTGCATGGACACGGGACACTCTCATGGAATTGCTTGTCTCCCTATTTGTGCAAGTTAAATGAATGCAATGCATAGAACTTGATTTAATCGATAGTGTTACCTGATCAGTCCAAAAAACAGCTAATCCCCCAGCAATGCCTCGTGGGTTTACAATAAAGCTCTTCTGAAACTTTAGTCTTCTTTGTAGTCTCTTACACACCTCCTCTTTATTTTTTGTTTCCATAAGAAACAAAACAGCGGGTCTCTCTTGAGCCACCAGGGCTCTAATGGCACCGGAATGTCGGGGGTACCGGCCCCTGACAATTCCAGCTTAATAGCTTCATTTGTGACATGGTGGCTTATTAGGGCTAGCCACCAAAGCCCATCCTCTTGTTTCTTCCTCCGTGAGCACAGGGGTTTCCATTAATGTGGTGTCATCGAAAACATGCTTACTCATCCCTTGTGGTGCATAGGGAGAGTATCTCTTCATTCTTTTCTGAGCGACATGTTTGGGTCCCTTACCCCTTTTGTCAACAGCAAGCCCTTTCATGGGAATTTGACTTTTTGAGTGGGGTTCCCCTTCCCCGATCGGGTTCTAGAGCAAGTCATTACTTGTTGATTGGTCCCAAGTCATATCCTCTTGGGCAGCTTCCTTTCTTTTGCCTTTGTCTCTATGTAAAGTTTGAGCTGGACAAGCCTCCTGTTGTGTTTCATACACAACTATCTCTCCAGGTTTGTTGACATTTCAAGTAAACCCATTTCCTCTAGTAGTCCTCCATTGACTTCCCGTAATATATGTCCCAAAACGGACTGAATTCATTTGCTTCAACTTTCAGCCATGGACAAACAAAGCATGTCTTTTTTTTATCAAGGAAGCGATCTTCCCGATACGGTATTTCCCCACAGTTCTGAGCATAATGCCCTAACCTTCCACAGGAGTAGCAATAGTGCGGGAGACGTTCGTATCGGAAATCCAGCCAAATTTTCTTGCCCTTGTTGCTGAAAAGTGCTCCTGGTTTCAGAGGTGTGTTCATATTCATGTCTACTCTGGCCTTCCCTATTTTATAGGGCATATAGCCTTTGGCCTCAATTTTGACCTCAATTACTTGCCCTATATCCTCTGCAATACGTTTTATTACTTCCTCCGATATCCATTCTCGCAGTAAACCATGAATATGGACCCAAAAAGCTGCATGTGTCAAATTTATAGCATGTGGGGGAGTATTTGGTTGCCAAGGCTTCATCAACAATAGATGGTTTGCAAAAGACCACGGCCCGTAGTCAATATTCTTTCCTTATCCTTTTCCGAGGCAAAACGTGCAGCAAAATACCAGGAGCTAATAGGTTGATATCTATATTTTCAAGCTTCCAAACCCTCCGCATTGTGTTTTGAAATGCTTGAAAATTAATCTTAGGGTTCTCGTATAGTTGCCCTATGAGGGTTTGTTGGCATTCTCTTACCTTGCCGGCTGAAATTACATCATCTACTGATGTTATTGGTTGATGTGACCATAGTTTCCCATCCTTTTGCATAACATGGCTAGTCTAACTTCCTCCTCTTCCTTGGTTGCCATTCAGCTAGTCCAACTCTTCCTGGCGGTGCTGGGCAGGGTCGGCAAGGTGTATTTGAAGGTGGGTTTTGACGGGTGAGTGGAAGAAATGGTGTATGCTGTATGTATAGGATGGCTGTCAGGATGCTGGGTGGAAGAGGGAGAAGTGGAAGGAAAAGAAAGGAATTTCTGGGGTGGTGGTGGGAGCTAAGGGGGAAATCGGGCGGGTCTTATGGAGGCTATGGCTGCCTCCATTGCTGATACCAGGTGAAAGAGCTGTAGTAGATTTAGGGTTTTTGGATTTTGAGGGAGCTACCACAAGAGGTAGGGAGAGCTCTTCAGAAGAAGAGAGAAAAGCTTATCGTAATAATGATGAGCGCAGTTGCAGTGCATAAAAGATGTAGAAATTTTCTATCGCGCGCATGGTGACGGTAAAGAGGACATCGTGGACCTCGATCAAGGAGTGGTGGCCCCAATGATTAGACAACACCTTGAGCAAACTGATTGGGTTCTTTTGGAGGGTCTGTCATTGGAGAGAGAAATGGGGGAGAGAGGAATTATCGGAATTACGCGTATATCAAAGTAAGATATTTTCAAGCTCCACAACAAATCTCAGATCATGTCAGATGCAAAAAGAGAGCTTCGGCTTCCATTTTCGGGGTCAACCTTCTATTAAAATCGAGGGTGCATGAATCGGATAAAATAGTTAGGAGGAACAAGAGGAAATCGATAACAAATTTATATGATTCGGTTTGAATATTGAAACTTTACGATCATAAAAAGAGTAATAGGGAATTCTACTATAAAAAAAAAGCTATATAATGAAGATAACAATCACACGAATGCTTAAAAACTTTGTCGGTATTTCTCAGCTCCTAATTATACTCAATAACTCCCGCACGGTATTTTAGCCCTCTCACTCAAGGAATTATATAAATTCTACTCACAAGAATTTAACCGGCTAAATCACTATAGGATGTAATTATAACAAGAAAATTCTCATGAGAAGAACTTTATGCACACTCCTCTCTAAGCAATCTCAAAGCTCTCTCTGGCCACCAAAGACTTAGCGCACTTCTACTCCGATGGCTCCTCTATTTATAACCAAAGAGAACCCTCCCATCATTCAATGGAAGAACTGTCTTCCTCGGAAGAAATCACGTGCTCCATTTGGGCTTTTTCCTTTGATGAACGCAGAGCGCTCCTTAGCTGTTCATTTCTTCTCTTCTCGTCAAATTCAACAATGATGGCTAATGACGAAGCCAAAAAGAACCTGCTTATTTTCTTCTTTTCTTCCTCCACGTTAACATGGCCTTTGACAAAGAAGACAAAAGGCAAGAAGGGAACACATTTAAGGCAAATAGGCCGCTGTCCTCTAATACATCTTCGATACTTTTCTGTGAGGGACTGTTCTAGCTTGAGTGAACTCCCCAACTCGGTTTCGCAATTAAAATTGTTGATGAAGCTGGATTCATCGTCCACGATGATTACAAGATTACCTGATTTTATTGGTAGACTAAACACATTTGGTAACCCTCAAGATCTCATTCACTCCAATTGCCCAACTTCCTAACTCTATCGATAGGCTAGAGAGACTTTCATCTTTCCATGTAAGCCTCAATGTGATTGAGGAACGCCCCAACCTTACGGTAAACTTAAAATCGTTATGTGAATTCAAGTTGTACGTGGGGTCAAGTTTTGCAGCACGATGGGAGTTACCTGGCATTATCGGAAGGTTGAGAATCTAGAAGAGTTATACGCGGATTATTTTCCAGAGCTAGTGGGTGAAGCTCCTCCTGAAATTGAGAATTGTCCTTCCTAAGAATCTTAAGCTTAAAGTATACTCGGATCGTTAGGGTGCCCAGGACTATCGGCAAGCTTCGTCGCCTCCAAACCCTGACTTAGAATGTTGTGCCGAGGCTTCTAGACAGTTTAATCATTTTGTGTTTGAATTACAGTCCCTAACCTCTCAAACCTTACTAATATAGTTGAACTGCTCCTATCTAATGGCTCTGAAAATGGGCAACCTTCAAATATAATTCAAACTTGCGACTTACAGTGGATTGGGGAAGTTATCCAAAACTGAAAAATTTGAAATTGTGCATTTTAAATGTCCCCTCACCGCCTACAGAGTTGAGTTCCCTTGTTTGCTCAGCCAGCTTACTTTTAACTGGAGTAGACCGGCAAAAACCGTCAGGAAACTTCCATCTTCGTGCTGGAGTTGGAACTGAAATGTCAACTCACTAGATTCGCTGTCGTCGAACTTGAGAAATTTGATAGAATTGAGGCTCTATGATGCTCAGGTGAATGAAATATATATTGATGGCCTCTGCAGTTGGAAAAAGTTGATCGTGTCGAAGTGTGAACTCCTCAAAGATTGTGCATTCTGTCAACCATAGCGCAACCGAAAGAAGCCAAGGTATCTTAGGTATCTTCTTGTGCTAGGCTAGTTGAAATTCAATTTCTTGGTGCAATGGAATCGTTGGAGAAGCTTCCAGTAGAAGAGTGCTATTCTATGAGGAGGCTAGGCGGTTTATCAAACTTGAAGAACCTGAAGGATTTACGAATCCAGGAGTTCCCGGAGCTGCAGGTCGTTGAGGGCCTTGATGAATGGAGACAACGTACTACAAGCCGGAGACATAGAAGGTGCTCTTCTACTTACCACTTTCAAATTGTACGGACTAGACATCGCCGTTTCCTGTTTTGTTTGTTCTCGAACATAAAAACTGGAAGGTCCACTTTAAAAGGAGTTTCTGACAGACAATCGTATAGATGATAATCTCGTTAGAACTCCTGTACATACTGGACTAAATTCTATTTTTGGTTACTCGAGTGTTGAACCAGATTCTAAAACGTGCAATTAGTGATCAATCTCATGTTCGACAGCATTTGGTCGTTGGAATTATCCACCTTGACTATTAAATAGATCCATTTCGACTCGTCTATCATCATGTCATACGAACTGATGCAACTCATTGAGCTTAATGATGCCTTTGCTTTTGCAGGTCCGGCGCTCCAGAAAATACGGGTTTCTCCCCCAGCCAGATCGTTCAGAGAGATTCACATGTTTCTCAAGCATATTAAACAGTATCCGCAAGCTTTTCTAGTTTTTTCAACTTAAGAAGTTTTTTGATGGCTACAGTTAGAATCGTGGAATTAAAGGAACTGAATAAGCTGCGGCCCTGACAGAGAACTTTAAAGGTCTCCATGGTCTTCATCAAACTCTCGATGGAAATCACTGTTAAGAAACAAGTATTACAGAGGGAATGCAAATTGAACGGGGACTTGCTCTTGCTCTGATAAAGTCCATTTTTCTCCTTAAGGTAAGCCAATGACGTTGTGTTCAGCGATCGATATGACATCTTTGGTGAACTACGTCCTTCGCAAGCCAGAAGGCATAAGCGCCATGTCACCATTGGTCTGACTACTAAAAAGTACTCTGAATTTCAACACAGGGACTTGCGGTTTCTCTTTCAGGAGAATTCGTCAGCTGGGATCTGAGGGAAAGCCGGCGCCACTCGATATAATACTGAAGGTGGATTTCGGCGATGGATTTCTATGGATTTTGAGATTTCTTGTATCTCTATAGGCTTGAGCAGAGAGGATACAAAACTCGATGGAGCATTGAGTTGAGTCAGAGTGGAAAATACTGAAAATGCAAATGTGATGTGATGAGAACTAAGCTAACGATCCCACCCTACTTCCCATGTCACCATCGCTAATTAATTAAAGTTGAGCAGAGAACATGAAACTTGATGCTCTTGAATGGAGTCGAGCGAGTGAATTCGCATTTCAAATGGAAAATAAATTAG